>JAGFPH010003087.1:34100-44140 GCA_018207615.1 Philaenus spumarius | reverse complement strand
AGTAGGCCTTGAGGTAAAGTAGGCCTTGAGGTAAAGTAGGCCTTGAGATAAAGTTGGCCTTGAGGTAAAGTAGGCCTTGAGGTAAAGTAGGCCTTGAGGTAAAGTAGGCCTTTATGCTCTCAATTTCAGATTTTTCAACATCCTTCGTAGACTTGTTCTTGCTATTACATACTCATTGGACGCTTTCCTTTGAGATTTAGTAGGTGATTGCACAAAACATTGCGCAGCAATATTGTCCGGATCGTCTTCATGTAGGCCTTTATGCTCTCAATTTCAGATTTTTCAACATCCTTCGTAGACTTGTTCTTGCTATTACATACTCATTGGACGCTTTCCTTTGAGATTTAGTAGGTGATTGCACAAAACATTGCGCAGCAACATTAAGATTCTCTTCTTTAGTTACAGAAACTGACCTACCTGAACGAGAAAGCTCCGCCACTGACTCAGTCCGTTCGTATCTTACATTTCATTTCCGAATACCTTATCTAGGTGGAAGTTTTTTTGGGGGAACCATTGCGAGCTATAAGGTCGTGTGAAAAACAAAATGTGCAGAACAATTATCTAAATTAATTTTTTTAGATAAACACCTAAAAGTTTTATTACAGTACGAAATATCTAAAACAATAGTTACTTCCAGTCAAAAAACGTGCTTCCATTTGTTGGATTTTTTTTGGCTAACGAACTCGCCCGAGTGACTTGAACAACAAACGTGTGTACCAAATTTGGACCAAACCGGACTTAAAATGCGCCCGCTAGAGAGCGAACACATTTATACCTATGTATATATAATGACACTCCAAAACGTGTTCTGGGGGACATGATCGGTGCTCATTTACTACTCCCGATCTTAGGTTTCACCATAAGGGTCACTGCATAGCTCATCTGCTGTAGTGGCGGCCATATTGGATTTTTATGTCATTAGAGCAATGTTAAATTTCAAACCATTTATTTCGTTTACTTTTTATCATAAAATTGTTTGCAAGGTCTCATTTTAAGCACAGTCACAATACGCATCCGTCTTGCAATTTACATTTTTTAAAAGGCTTTTGATTTGTTATGTAATTGACATTTTGTAAGTATAAAGTTTGAATTTTTTTCCAAACACAATACAAAATTAATAATGAAAAATAATTTGCAAGCCAGATCCGAAATTTAAAAAAGAATATTAAATTTTTTCTTAAACACTCTATTACAAAAGATAGACTCATTTTGGTTTGAAATGAGGCAATGTCAAAGCGTTCAGCTGCAAGAAATTGCACTGTTTAGATAGGGATATAGTGAGAAGCGGTTGCTTTCTCGTTTACTGGAGCAGACCCTTAAAGTCGCTAATACTGTAATAATAGCTCATATATTTTTTTCAAAAATATGTGTATGGTTCCATACATAAATAGCGTTTTATTAGAACTTTTGAACATTCTGTACATGAGACAGGACTTGAATCCAACTGTAGATGTCATCTTCTACAAATTGCCGTTTATTTCATTAAACAACCTGCATTATTGAAACCATGGATAATAAAATCTTCAGATATCTCCGCAGAGGTTAGGTGAACATTATTCCAATTTATAAAATACTATAGGGCTCCGCCCCCTGTTTGCTTCGCTCGCCAACCCCGCTCAGTGAATCGCGTCGAAGCAAATGCAAAAAGGTTATGTATCAATAGGCCGTAATATTAAATTCTAATATGTCTTATTTATTTTTAATTAGGATGTAACATAGTGGTTTATTATTTTTAAATTCCTTAATTTATTATGGGTTTATTCTTTTGCTTTAGAAAAGTATAACAATGAAAAATTTTTATAGTGGTTTTTACTACATTTTCACCCCTTAGCAGTACGCAAAAAATGTCAATCTATGATATTTTTTAAATGTATGTTGTAATAAATAAATATACACATTTTCAGTTCACTAACTTTAAGGAAAATACAACAATAAATGTTTATTGTTTTCGGGGTTGTTATCACAATATCACCCCTTAGCAGTAAGTGAAAAAAATGCAAATCTAGTTTACTTTTTCTATGTATCTTGTAAGAAATAAATGTATACAATTTCAGCTCTCTAGCTTTAAGGAAATTATAAAAATTTATATTAATTTTATTGTTTTAGGGGTTGTGTCAACCCTTAAATCAAAACGAATTCTTTCCTATGTTATTCAGGAATAGTGTAGCTTTTGATAAGTAAAACTCTTTTCAATCGGTTCAGTAGTTCCAGAGATTACCCCCTACAAATAAACAAACAAACAATATTTATCTCTTATAATATAAGTATAGATTAACTTCAATTGTTCACTATGAATAAACAGTGACCACAACCCGCATCTCATCAGCAATGTTTTTACTGTGGTTAGTAGCGCAGAACGTCGATGTGTCAACAGGAGCAAGCATTTACCATGCTTCCAATTAAATGGTCAACCGAGAGTGGAATAAGTTTGATACTTTACGACGTACGAGACGTTTGTTATACAATGGTTTGTAAAAATAGATTTTATTGATTTCAGTCGAGAATTGGAGCGATGCAGAATAATGACGTCACCCGGGCAGTCTTCACCAGTCATCGATGATATACGAGACCAAACACAAGGTAGGTCGTCCATTTTGTATTTATGGTATGTTATCCTCGGCCTTTTTAAACAGCTGACTGGAATGGCACGTGGGCGATTACTTTTTAATAGCTTTAGACAATAAAAATGTCTTTAAATTCAATAATTAAAACATACAACTTTTCATTTTATGAGATAGTATCTAATAAGAATATACTAGCTGACCCGTGCGAATATTTCATATGTTAGGATTTTTAGTCTACTTACCTGATTTTATACATTGATGTAATTAAGTAAATTTACGTTGGTTTGATTTCACAACAGTTTATAAAGATTTTTATAACGCTTTACAGAAACCGTAACTCCTCGTTCAATCGGCTACCGATACGGCTCGGCGTAACGCGGCGGCAGGTTGTGGCCGCAGGATTAAATTAATAAAAACCGACACCGTTAAGCGTTAAATCGTATCAGTTCGTATACAGTCGTAACTCCCCGGCACGCACCTCGTTCAATCGGCTACCGATACGGCTCGGAGCAACGCGGCGGCAGGTTGTGGCCGCAGAATTAAATTAATAAAAACCGACACCGTTAAGCGTAAATCGTATCAGTTCGTATGCAGTCGTAACTCCCCGGCACGCTCCTCGTTCAATCGGCTAAAGTTACGGCTCGGCGCAACACATTGGCAGGTTGTGGCCGCAGGATTAAATTAATAAAAACAGACACCGTTAAGCGTTAAATCGTATTCGTTCGTATACAGTCGTAACTCCTCGGCACGCACCTCGTTCAATCGGCTAACGTTACGGCTCGGCGCGACACATCGGCAGGTTGTGGCCGCAGGATTAAATTGAGAAAAACTGACACCGTTAAGCGTTAAATCATATCAGTTCGTATATTTACTTTGAAACGAAGTAAGATATTAAGCTCTAGTTCGCGCCATTCTGTTTCTCTTTTAATAAGCTTTTTAATTGTGTATTACATGACCTACCTTTCATTTAAAAATTTTAACCCTCCCCCCCAATCTCCCCAAAATCATAGGGGTTCAGATATGTCAACAAATTCGAGCTGTTATGCAAGACAAGATATATACAAAATGTTGTGAACTTATTTTCAGTAACGAAAATAATAAAGGGGCTTAAAGGGACTTTTTTAACGCTCTGTGTATATAAGTACGCTTTTATGCCGGGTGTCCTTTAAGGCCCCCCCTCTTTAACTTTGGAACAAGTAGAAATAAATAAATGAGCTTTGGGTTATCTTTATATGACAAAGGGAGATGAAATTTTGTGTAACCATTTCACCCCTTACCCCAAAATGGGGGTGGGAGTTTAGAGGGTAATTCAAAAATATTAAATACAAACCCTCATCAAGTAATACCCCATTTTAAAGGGCTTGGTAAATGAAGAAGAATGGTGCAAATTAGAGGTCCCTATCTTAACCATATCGAAAATGGCGGCCAGTCAAATTTTAAATATCCTACGTTAACACAATTTTAATTACGTTACAAATAAAATGTTCCGGTGGAAAGGAATAATGGTTCTTTGCGTGTTATTTAATAAAATCAGAGGGTCATTCAAATTGTAGTAGGCCACTAAACAAATATTTACACAATTTGGCATAAGCTTAAAAGGAACGAATAAAGGTGCAGTTTCTAGGATACATCTGGTATTATCCTCTCAACTCCCCATTTTGCCAAAACTCCTTATACCACATAGAGACTACCCCGAAGCTAATTTATTTATTTCTACTTGTTCCAAAGTTAAGGGGGGGGGGATTTTATGGACACTGTATATTACATTACAGAATTACAATTGTAATTACATTTTAATCATTCGCTATTTGATCTGTTTATGATTTAATCCATTAGCGAGGTAAATTTATATTATTGTATTTATAAACGTTAAAAAGGTGAAATAATCGCAGAATTAATTAATTGAGATACATTTAATGCTGGTAAAAATATATGACTAGCTCGGAAGCTACGTTCGTGTATAAACTCAAATCAATTAAAACAAACTTTATTTATAATTTTTTTAAATTTATTGGTATAAGTTACAATATTATAACAGTATTTATTTTATAACCCTCATTTTTATTAATTCCATGACTTTTCCGTCAAGATCTTTTGTTTCAGGACAAACTGAACAACTGAGAAATTTTCTGCGAATAAAATATTGTACTGTATTTACAAAAGAGACTTAAATAAAACTTTTCTTGCTAACAGAAAATTTATATGAAAATTAATTGCATTTTAACTACTACATAAAGAATTGTATTGTTCAGTAATCCGTTCTACAATAATAGAAATGGAAATTCTAAAATAAACTCTAAAGTCGAATTAATTTCAGAGAAGAGATAGAGATCGTTTCTTGTCTTTTAATTTGATTTGAAGCACGTTTATTTGTATCTAAGTAACTCTCTTTGCTCCCTGCAGGCGTAATCTAAGGCTTCTCGGATAACTTTGTCTGCTTATAAAATATAAACTCAAAACAGTACATTGTAGTAAAGCTTTAATGAAAAACTTGTAGTACGATGTGTTTGTATTTTCCGAACTAATTAATTGGTCGTAGAAAAAGAACCAATACGCAGACGTTAAATACTTCCAAAGTTGAATAAATTATTTTTTTTATATTATTAATAATTCGTTTCACATGTTTAATTACGTCCAGTTAAACCGATGATAGAAACAAAACGTGTAATTTTAATGTTTATCGCTTCTATGAGTTTGTAAAATTAGTAGCCTTATAAAAAAACCTTAGAATTTAAGGTAAAAACAGTTGGTAGTTATTGAAACTCCATAATAGGGATAGAAGTAGCAATTTTATGGAGTTTACCATTTAACCATTTATAGAAGTAACCATTCCCTTCTACTTTTGTTTGTATGTTACTTTTAAGATACTTGCTGTATTTCAATTTGGTAGCCTGATGATGCCTAACGGTGAAACATATATGTTGCTCATTAATAAATTATAATTGTGAAGTTTTACCAATTGGTTATTTCTATCCGTAAAAAACCTTAGATTCAAAAATATAATTCAAAACCCATTTATGTACAAGTATTAGCCTATCTGAAAAATATTGTGCTATTGATGTACATAAAAAAACTGACGATAAATTGTGTCTTTTCAGTGGCAAAAGTTTCAAAATAGACATTTTGTATGCTACAAAATGTGCACAGCAAACCGATAGCGTTTTGAATTGAGGAATAGTTTGTAGATAAAAATATCACCTTTGGAAACAATGATTTTTTGTGTGGAATGTTTTAAACAACAAAACCCATAAGAAATTGGACTTGTGTTTGGGTTTTCACTTATATTTTGTAAACCATTGGTTGAAAAGTAAATCGTTCAATAGAAAAGTTGTGGTGAATTTAAAAACCTTTAAAATGAGACTTTGCAAGTCTTGATCGGTGCATTTTTGACTGAAAAAAAAAATTATATATATATAAAAGCGAAATACCACTCACTCACTCACTCACTGACCCACTCATCACGATTTCGCAAAAACTACCGAACGGATTGAAATGAAATTTGGTATGTAGCTTCCTCTCTTGCCATAGGTGCTCGCTAAGAAAGGGTTTGAAAAAATTCGAAATTTAAGAGGGGGGTTTGGGGATCAAAGTTATTAAAAAATGATTTCTTCAAAACTACCGAACGGATTGGAATGAAATTTGGTATGTAGCTTCCTCTAGGGCCATAAGTGTTCACTAAAAAAATGTTTTAAAAAATTTGAAATTTTAGGGGGGTTTGGGGAGTAAAAATTACTAAATCACGATTACTCCAAAATTACCGAACAGATTGGAATGACATTTGGTATGTAGCTTCCTCTAGGGCCATAAGTGTTCACTAAGAAAATGTTTAAACAAATTTTAAATTTTAGGGGGGTTTGGGGGATAAAAATTATTAAATCACGATTTCTTCAAAATTACCGAACAGATTGGAATGAAATTTGGTATGTAGCTTACTCTAGGGCCATAGGAGCGCGTTAAGAAAGGGTTTCAAAAAATTCGAAATTTTAGGGGGGTTTGGGGGGATCAAAGTTATTAAATCACGATTTCTTCAAAACTATCGAACTGATTGGAATGAAGTTTTGTATGTAGCTTCCTGTAGGGCCATAGGTGCTCACTAAGAAAGTTTATGAAAAAATTCGAAATTTTAGGAGGGGTTTGGTGGGGGGGATCAAAGTTACTAAAATAATAATTTCAGATCTTTTATTATTATGACAATAGTGCTTTTATTATTTAAGATCTAAATATATATATATATATATATATATATATATATATATATATATAAGCCAAATACTACTCACTGACTGAACACTTAAAAAGATTACAATTACGTTTAAAAGACTGAAAATACCAACCACCACGGGCAACGCCGTACGGGTCAGCTAATAAAAAATAAATGTTTTCTAAATTTTTAATTTTGACATTTTAAAAGTTATAGCTTTTGAATTGTGTAAATATACAGCTAAATGCACAAAGTGGGCTCTGTTTATAAAACATAATTTTTTCCTAAGGTGGTATTTTCATCTACTAAACTATTAATATAGTCACAATTGGTTTGCTGTCAAATGTTTTAGCAAAAACTGCCTTTTTTTGCTCTAATGACTGGTCTATGTGTTTTAACTTGAGTTATACAGTATTTGTTTTAACAAATTTTCGTTGTAGGCCTACTTATGTTTAAAATAAGGTTATAGAACTCGGTAATTTTGTATTGCACGTATATTTTCAACTTTGGAAGTATTGCACCCCCTTTTATGTAAAAAAACCGTAGATAATGTTCCGACTTATTAAAAAAGTACCGCTAGGTTGGCGGTTTATGTACTGATGCAACTCACCTTCTGTTTAATGGTTTTCCATAGTATCAGTTAGGAAAAGATTAAACTCCTTAATGTTTAGTTAAGCTTAGTAGTCTAACGTAACAACGTGCAGGGTGCAGGTCCCTTATAAAACTTTATCAAAGGCAGAAGCCTTATCAACTGAACATACCAAGCAATACAGCTGAAACACATATATTTAACTATGCAAAACCCAAGAATTGAGAATTTTCCAAAGGATAAAAATTCATGCGAAACAAAAATAATTGTTTATAACCTTAGCAAAAAACACCTAATTATTTTGCAATTTGGTAAAAATTCAGCTTTAACTAAAATTTCCCCCTATTTATTTCACAATGGAAATATTAATGAACTTATATGAAAATTTTAATAATGAATAAATTTTATTTAAAATTAACTTTATAGATTTTTAAACTTTTTTCATAATTCAAAGAAATTATATAATACAATATATTTATACTTTCGTACCAAAAAAAAAAAAAAAAAAAAAATATTCCTAATCGGGTTCCTGTATTTCCAAAAAAAAAAAACATAACGCACTTTTCTGCTCTTCAAAACTACAACTTTTCATAAAATCCATATTTAGCTAATATTTAATTCAAATTTTGATCGAAGTCTTTGATACTTTGGTAGCTCTAAGACTTAAGAGGGCACTCCACCTTAATATTGATAAAAAATACAAAAAATAATAATTTTTTTCACATAGTTTTTTCCCTGTGATTTTCTGAACAATTTGATATATAATAAGTATAGATAATATGCTTATAATTCGTTTATTTTGTCTAAAAACGAAACGCGTACATGTATATTCTCCAAATAGGCCTAACTGAGTCTTTTTCTAGGCCGTTTTCCGAAAGTTTTGTTTCTCACGTTTTCATTTACTGTGGCAGACATAACTCAAGTTGTATTTGAGATTGCCTCATAATTTATTTTTTATTTTGAAGAGGACATTTGATTGTACAACCTGTAGTATGGATATACATTAGTTCCTATAATAAATATTTTAAGAAATGATTAAAAAAAGATTTTACTAAAATTGTGTATAAAAAAATGTAATAACTTATTTTTTACAGAAATATTTTATTTTATTTAATATCTATACTACAGGTTGTAGAATGGAATGCCCTCTTCAAAATTAAAAAAAAAAAAATATGAGGCTATTTCAAATACAACTTGAGTTACGTCTGCCACAGTGAAGCCTTGTTAAATCCGTAAAAATTAATCCCGGAGGAGGGAGGTGGGGGGCCAAAACGTATGGCAAAGTCACTATAACCAACACTCATATTATAAAACATAAATTAATTAGGTTTGCTTTAAAAATAAAGAAAATTATTTTAAAGGTGGAGTGCCCCCTTAAAGGCATATCTATTTTATGTATACTAATTTTGCTTTATAAGTCTTGGATTTATTTACGGCACTTCATATGTGGAAATTACTTGTTTCAAATAGACGTCAAAAATAGAACATTCTGGGAAACTTCCTCGCTGTAGTTCGATAAAGATCGAAGTAATTGTCTTAATATTTTCCGTTATAAAACAAATTTGCTACCTGTCAATAAAATATAGCCTGCAATTATCACAGAACTAAATTTTATACCATAAGATATCATTTGATACATTACCCAATATCGGAAAGAAATACCAAACGGATTATGTTGTCTTACATCTTGAGATAGTATCTCTTACGACAATAACCTGGTTCTTTTCTCGTTGAAAACGTATTGTAATCCTATTTGAACGATTAAAGCATTTGTTCGTACTATCAGAGAATCCTTTCGTATCATGTGCTGCTTTATTTTATAATCATTCGAATGATAAATAAAAATAGAGTATAGGTGTATGAAATAATTTGTAAACTTTAATCTTTTCTACATTCAAGCCCTTTGGTCGGAGGGTTATGTAAAAACAACTTAGTCCTTCGATGATTTCATTCGCCAGGGATGGATTTAGTAGGGTGACCAAACGTCCCGTACAAACGGGATTGTCTCATTTTTTCTCGTCCGTACCCAGTGTCCCGGAAAAGTCTGTCTGGACGCCTAAATGTCCCGTATTTACGTTTGATAATAAAACTAAACACATATTCATATAACTGAAACTTTTTAATTTATAATATAACTTCATGTAATATTTCAAATCAAGTCATTATGCTATGTTATCAGCGACCACAGAATAAAAATAGACGGGGCACCTGCTCCGATGAGTGTGCCGACCTGGGCGCAGAGTTTGATGTTACCAAAATGGCGGCCGGCCATGAGTGACCCTAGTCTCGAGCGTCGGCGCTAACGGCCGTTAAGGGCTCATCCACCCGTCTTCCCACAGACTGTGCTACACTTATTGTGCACATTTTTCAAGTTTTTCTTTATTTAAAAAAAGAATCACCTTTATTTATTTGTCAGGAATCACTTGACAAAAGTAGCCACTTTCTTAGGCCAGTAAACTTTTATTTACCAAGTAACAGAAACAAAAAGATAAGGTTATAGCTTTTTATTTGTACTTGGCATATACTTTGTAATTCGTTATTATGCGTTACTTTTTCCTACAATAAAGAGGCTTTATTTATTCACTTCTGTACAGTATAATGACGTAATATTAATACACTCAATAGTTGACTTGCTATATAGTTTGCTAAGCCATGTTGATGTTGTCATCGTTATATACTTCGTTTT
>JAGFPH010003086.1:125845-156647 GCA_018207615.1 Philaenus spumarius | reverse complement strand
TATCTGTTATTTTATTCAATTGGTTGCTATGGTAATAAATGTAAATATATGTGTTGGTTTATCATTCTAGTCCTAACCTAAGAATTTTTCGATTAAATTTATAAATATTGAAATAAAAAAAGATTTTTATCGAAATGAATCATAGCCTATGTTACTCAGGGGTAGTGTAACTTTTTATTAGTAAAACTATTTTTTCAATCGGTTCAGTAGTGCCAGAGATTACCCCCTACATACAAACAAACAAAAAAAACTTTATCTCTTTATAATATTATTACTATAGAAAAAACACGTTTTCTTTTGATTTATTTATCTACATATTATGATAATGAATAACTTGACTTGGTTGTAGTTGCAAGTTTGAGTGTTAAGTTGGCAGCAGTTCATCTCATGCACTTATTATGATCAAGTCACCATAATTATATCTTTAATATACTCTACGAGTCTTGTGATTGTGTCCAGGTAAATCTCTGTATTTTAGTTGGCAAGAAATGATTCATGATAAGATATATATATTTCTAAAGCGTATTATACTTTATAAAATATACATACTACTTACCATTAATAATAATAATAATATAGAGAAGTATGGATAAAATGAAAATGAAATACAACTGTGCCAGTCTATGACAAGATTAGGAAAGCGTACTGGGTAACCAAAAGACGGCACATGTCAACCTACTATCAAAGTTACTTTAAAAAGTATACACAAAATATTTAAATAATTATGTTATTCGCTCACCTTAATTGACGAACCTGAAACCTTGAATCACCCATTCACAATGGTATAACAAAGAAAACTCCTTAGAAGGTTTAATAAACAATTTTGTTTATTGTAAAAAAAGTAATATGCCCTTAAGAAAATTACAAAAGATTTATGCGCCCTTAATGAAAGTTTACAATTTAATTATATATCTTTATTAAAACAAAATAAACAAACCCTTCCCTTAAATTTAATTATTAACAATCCCACCCAATTATTTCAAAAGTTTTTTATACAGAAAAATATGTCAATACATAGTTGCACAAAGTTAGGTGTTGTGTATCATAACAACAGAATAAATTGTTTAACAAGAATGGTAGCGTTTACCTATGTAAAGGCACTTAACCTAACATTTGTATGTATATGAAATTAAATCTATCTATTATACTATATTTTATAGTTGGCCAACTTAACTTAAGGTTTTAGAAAAATATTAAAGTAAAAGGTGAAAGAATATATATATATATATATGTGACGTCACTAAAAGAATTTGGATGAAACCCTGGGGGTTTGGATTAATCTAAATTTTGCTAGCATCGCCTCCCAATTTTGTTAAAAGAAATTTTCAAAAAAAAAGGTTTTTTATATATCTATACATATAGCCTTAAAAAAAAATATCAACTCAACCTTATAACAAATCACATAAAACAAATCACTTTTGATGAAACAGAGTTACTTTGTAGACTTATAAGGTTATTTAAAGTTGGTGGTGATACATAAATATATATATTATAACTGTAGAGTACTTAAAGAAATGTAGAGTTTGAAGTCGAAAACACCATGAAGCAGAATTAAATGTAGATTTGAGTCAGGCACAAGGTTGGATTAGGCCTGGAGTTGAAATAGTCATTAGTTGAAATAGGCCATTAGTTGAAATAATCCTTTACTTGAAATAGGCCATTAGTTGAAATAATCCTTTACTTGAAATAGGCCATTAGTTGAAATAATCCTTTACTTGAAATAGGCCATTAGTTGAAATAGGCCATTAGTTGAAATAATCCTTTACTTGAACCAGTGTATAACACTGGTAAGCGGAGATTGGCTCTAAAACATAATTAGTAACTTGTCCAGAGAAGACAAAAGAGTAAAGTTTAATTATTTACAACTGAAATTGAAATAAACTTAACACATGGTTTGTGGTCTTCCAATGTGAAGCTAGAAAACTAGTTGCAGAGTGATTACAGAATGAATTTACTAGTCATCATCTCTTGAACAAAAAAAACCATCAGCTGTCGCCACAGCCTTTCGTATTTCATGCAGGCCGAATTAAGAGTCAACGCTCTGTAGACTCTATGTTCGTTACAGTTAGTGCAATTGTCTGACGATAGTGCGCGCTGGTCGTTTACGCATTTGTCAGTCGGTTTAGTATCGCGCATGTAATAACGGCACACAACTAATATGATTGTATTTTTAATACCAAATAGGCCTTAATTAAAATATTTTTTTAAACACAAACGATATAAAATTAAAAGTTTATAATTTAGTTTATTATAATTTTAAAAATAATATAATTTATATATGCATCATTCATCAACTTAATGGAATATAAAAAAACGATTATAATTATTAACTTTGCAACGATAAAGAATGAATGACTCATGTTAGAACAAAATACAACTACAATTTAGTTTAATCATGTGACTAAATTTAGTTCATTGTTTATTCTTACTTTCTAATAGCATAGATCATGAATAATAAATAGATCTTGCATCCATACGGGGGCTGTGTGCCGGAAAAAAGGTTGTCGCGATAATAGTACATGATCGAGCCGCGAGGTAGCGCTAGGGAGAAAGCATTGGTAGCATTGGTGTTTCAAACAACTTCCTTCGTTTCCCCAATAGATAGCGCCAAAAAAGTCGAATTTTCAGTGGAACAAAATATTGCATTGGATCGGAGTTCTATTAGGTTATCCAAATACAATGCTAATAGGGAACTACAACACTTCGTTTGTTTTGAATCTTGACAACTTCCCCTTCCTAATCCATTTATCCTATTAAATATACTACGTTCTCCGAAAGGAAAAGGAAATTCGCTACATTCAATTAGAGTTTTAATAAACTACTTTATGTAAACACGTTATTATAAAGACAAGTATTGCGTCTATAAAAAACACATAGATAATGTAAAAAATATTATTACCATTTTTAAAGGTGTGGTAGATGTACTGAAAACGTCAATATAGGTTTGATAAATAAACTCTATAACTTACCGTCTTACAATATTCAATTTTAGTGCCGTAGTAGACGGCCGTTTCGTCCATTCGATGTTTTTTGAATTGAATCTGTTTACAAAATGTATCGTGTGCAGTTGTTAATTTATTATTGTGTTCGTTTTAAGTGTGATTAAAAGTTTTTATTAACAATTAACAAAGGATTGTCCGGCTACAAAACTTGAAAATGGCTGAATGCTGAAACGGCCGTCGGGCTACGCAGTACAATTGTATGTTGTAAGACGGTATGTATTTATTAAGGGTCTTCTATACCTTGCGTAAAACAGCAGAAACATGCACTTCGTACTAACGTGTTTCGGACGCCGTTTTTCAACCTAAAACGTTGTGGAACATCTTAAATTGTTCTTAAAGGCTATGTGCTTTTGTCTTATATCTCATAATTGAAAGATATAGACGGCAACTCATTTTAATCAACGGTTCAACTGAGTAAAAATTATTTTGAATTCATTTTTTGGGAGTTTTAAGCAATAATTTCCATATTTTAAGCCAACACGTAAAAAATATAAAGCCTTCTTTATAACTTAAAGTAGTTTCCCAGATTATTAATTTATAAATATAATCCGAAACACGATATTACGAATGCGTGTTTTAACGATTTTGCGGCTTGTGTCGGGCCTTTTTGTAATAAAATCATACTGTACACTCGGGAGTTTTCTTCAAGGTAAAGATGAGCCTTATTCGGAATGACGACAATCAAACGTTTTGCCAGATTCGATGTTTAACCAAATCTTAAAATCTATTGCTCCTTACGAACTAGAAGAGGAACCTCTTCATTACTTTTGATTTCACAGTTAAGTAAACATATTTAATAATAAATTACACATTATATTACCAGTTTAACAGCATCCACTATAATCTACATCTTAATTCACTTGAAGTTTTTAGTGCGTAGTTATAATTTTAATAATTCAACTTTTATTCTGAAATAAAACTGAATTAAAAATTTATTATTTAATTTTTATAATGTATCGCATGTAATTCAACCAACTTATTCCTAATATTAACAAATTAATATCCTGCTTTGGTGCTATAATAACAATATCATTCTTCAGAACTTTGATATCCATTTACTTCGAAACGAAGCAAGATACTAACCTCTAGTTTTCGCCCTTCTGTTTCTCTTTTAGTATAATGTTCAATGAAGTATTACATGACCTACCTTTATATTTGACATTTTTAACCCCCCTACACCTCCTAAAGCCCCCCAAAATCATAAAGTCATATCATCAGATATGTCAAAAAAATTTTCCTCTTATGCAACACAAGATATATATAACTTTTTGTTAACTTATTTTAAATAACAAAAATAATAAAATGGTTAAGGGGACTTTACGAACACTCTGTATAGTGTTCTGGTTATAATTAAAAAAACATTACAGAAAAAAAAAGAAACTCTTTAAATTGAAACACATTGTAATCTAGTTTTTTCTGACTATAAAACTTTAAAATATTTATTTAAATATCAAAATATATATCATTTAAGTAATAAATAAAATAGTAGTAAAGAATAAATTTAAATATTATACATTTTATATTACTGCGAGTGAAATGGACAGCTAATTTTCAAAGGTACCAAAGGAAGTTTTTCCAATCTGATAATATTATTTTCAGATCGTCTACCGTTCCAGTCGTAAAATCCAAGAAATGTAACAAACAATAATAATTCTGAACAAATATTTTCTCATATCACAATGTTTCCATTGCACTTCTCTAAAATGAGATAACTTAACTCGACGGATGTGCACTGCAAACTTTACTTATTCCAGGGAATTGTTGCACTTTAAAAAAAAAAACTCTCTACATAGTTATACCGCTTTGCACAAGAGTAACTATTTCCAACTAGGCCAATTAAAAGCAGAAAATAACAAGTTAAGGTCTAAAATAAGAACACTTTGCTAAGCCTACAGTCTTATTCACTTAATTATATATATAGGGAAAAGATTTCCTACGCCCACATCCTGCTTTTCTCCGCAAATAACTTCTTCGATAATAAGTATTTAAGAAAGAAAACTATTAGTACAGCAAAGCTTTTACAGCGATCTAGTAAAAGAAATTGTTTAAATTTAGTAAATGAGCCTTAGTTTATGTGTTAGTAACTCATCCTGCAATTATGCCATACTATTAATTATGACTAACTTCCAGCTTGCATGAAACTAGGTCTTATTATAATACTAGGAGCTCTGCCCCTGGACGCTTCGTGTCCCAACAACGCCTCGGCCTTCGGTCTAAGTAAGGCTGCTTCGCTTCGCTCGCAGTTGGAAAATTCGCTAAATAATCTCCTTAATCTTTGGCTCGTTTGTACACAGGTGACAGCTGTTTTATTTGGCAGCTGACTCAAACTCATTAAACATTATCTCCATAAGATTAACATGGGAAATTTGAAGGATTGTGTGCCGGAGCTCCTTCTTGGGTGAATAGCGGCTGAACGGATGATTGGATCTTAAATTTGATTGAAAATTGTTAGTTTGAAATTAAATTTTCTACAACTTCTGTATTTAACATTTTTTTCCTATCTCTTACCGTTTTCTTACAAAACGCGATCAAAATGGAAAAGTGAAAAAAATTAAATAATCGATAAAATTTCCCCGCCCAAAAGGTGCTTCCAAAATTAAAAACTTTTTAATTCTGGCAATTTGTCTGAAAGTTTCTCGTCAACAGCTTTAATTCAAGTGTGAAATCGAGGGGGGTACGATTACGGGAAGTGCCTCATAGTTTATGCCAGTAAATCGGTGAACCCGTCTAGCTTTAAAGACGTTGGGTGGAGCCTCCCTTCTCTAATGAATAGTGGCTAAACGGATGATTGGATCTTAAATTTGATGAAAAATTGTTGGTTTGAAATTAAATTTTCTACAACTTTTGTATATAATTTTTTTTGCTATCTCTTACCGTTTTACTACAAAACGCGCTCAAAGTGAAAAAATTAAAAAATTGAAAAAATCAAAAAAATCTTCCCCGCCCAAAATGTGCTTCCAATATTAAAATATTAAAATTAATATTTAAAATATTAAATTCTGGCAATTTTCCCAAAAGTTTCTCGTTGAGAGCTTTAATTCAAGTATAAGCTTGAGGGGGGTCCGATTACGGGAAGTGCCTAATAATTAATGTCAGTTAATCAGTGTTACCGTCTAACTTTATATAAGTAGATTCCTACTAATACTTGAATTATTTATTTTGATATTTTCTGATACAGCCGAAAGTTAACCTATCAAAAGTACGTAAAAGCATTTAAGGATGTAAATAATCATTGAAAATAAGGCAAATATTCTCCAATTCGCGAACTAACAAGTACACATTCGTCCACGCTATACTGTTAGTATAGTACTAGTCATGTTTCCACGATTTAATAAATAAATAGCCACATAAACGTGCAACTAGAGTGAGGAAATATTTTCTTGACTTAATGGCTGACTTCACACTTACTTACACAACACCGACCCGACGTGTAGTGTGCATGAAAACTAATTTAAACTTGAAAGTAGCTTGCACACTAACCGGTGTCGGTGTCGTGTCGTTTCCAGGCCCCGACATGTTATCGGGCTGCTGGTAGCCCGTCTTAATCGGTATTGTATCGTCTCAGTTTGTTGTTTGGTTTGTACAAGGTGGTAAACGTCTACTGAACGTTACAATTTATAATAAACGGTATCAGTTAACTGACACAAACTTTCTCCCAACTTACTGTAGTCAAAATAATATTGTTTTTAATCATTTTATTTTTTACTACTTTTTAGAACAAAACAAAAAAATAATATTCTACCTACGTCAATCGTATACAAAAATTATTGTCCCAGGCGGGATTCGATCGCGCGACCTTTGAATTACTGGCCGTGCTCGCTGCCGTGGAGCTACCCCGTGCGGCGGCCGCCGCGATGCTAGATTGACAACACAAACTTGTTTATTTTTAAACATTTCCCCATAATTATAAAATGCCGATGTTTTGATAAAAGCGGGTGGTGTCATTTTGTTTGGAATCTTAAGCACTATAAATACTGAAAATTCCATCAACATCGTTAGAGCCGTTTTTGAGAAATTTGCATTTTTGTCGTTTTTTATGGGGTTTTAGGGGTAAATTAAACTTAAAAATTAAAAATTCCAAAAAATGAAAAAAACGCCTGGAGATATTAGGGTTTAGTACCTACATACCAAATTTCATGAAAATCGGACCAATAGTGTCCTCTCTGGTCGTGTATAAATACAGACAGACTGACAGACAGACAACACTCTAAAAACACTTTTTTGGGTTCAGGGAGCACCAAAACGAAAAATTCCACTAAAAATATTTTTGGGTTCTGGAAGCACCAAAACAGATAATTCAATTGAAAATTCAAATTCGAACATTTTTACGAAAACAATACTTTCTCCAATACTACGTATAGGGTGGAGAAAGTAAAAATGAATATTCTTTGGTTTTTGAATTTTTTCTTTTAGATATGGCTGATATATGCTAATGGTTAATTTTAAATACGATGTAGTAACTTTAATTGATGTCGTGATTTGTGAACCCAATATTATTTTTATTACGTAACTTACAACAAATACAGTCGTCTTCTAATTTTACTCAAGAAATTTCTTAGTTTCAACACAAGTGAGAACTAAACCGGTGGCTGACAACTATGTTAGAAGTTGTGAAATACTGATATCGCTAATGGGTCGTGTCGGTATCGGCGTCAAGTCGGTTAATGTGAAAGAAGTTTGCCGACATGTTCCGATATCGGTACTGTAGCTGTATCGATGTTGGTGTCGTGTTGATATCGTGTCGGTAAGGGTGAAATCAACCATTCATAAAACAGGTTAAGTAAATCTTAAAGTGTGACGTGTGAAGGCAAACTTCAGACGAATTAAATGCACAATTGTGAAAAGGTTAAGGGTAAATTAGTCAAGACGATGTACGTGCAACTAGACTCGTGAAACATTTTGTAGTTTACTGACTAATAGATAATGGAGGTTGTTGAAAATGTTAGTAATTACTTGATCGTACATAAAATACATCATTATATTATTCTTAACAGAGTAGAATATTTTGTATGGCAATCTTTGGTCTGAATCTATGATCTACATTTCAATATTATATTTTTAAACTATTTTGTATCAAATAATGTGATAGAAGCCTGTTAGAAGACTATAAGAGAAAAAGAGTTTTATTGCTTTGAAAGGAATGAAAGGTAATTGTAAAAGTAAAATATTGTACTGGTCCTTATTTGCTGTTAATTATTAATAAGTTATTATAATTAAAGTTATTATGTTCCACGTTTGACAATTTTGTTTATATCGAGTGTTTAAATTATAGAAAGGAATTACAGTTAGTATAAGTCCGAACCGTTCTTGTCTTGAAAGTGTGAGATTTGAAAGTGTTTAGCACTTTGAAGTAAAAATTTTTTTGTCTCTTGAATTTTTTTCTAAAAACTCTTCCTTTTCGAGATATTAGCAACTTTATGTCCATTTATTTCAACACGTTTAGGGCCACCATTTTGTTTTGGGTGGTCCGATTTTTATTTTCTTTATGCCATTTTCCTAGTCTTAAATAGACCTTTAAAATGAGGTATCACATGACCATACTCCCATTTAAAAATTTTTAGTTAACCCAAAACCCCCATTTTTATGGGACACTCAAAATTTCCGATTGCATCAAAAGATACTTTGGGTTAAGTTAGCATCGTTCCCCAAAGGATATTTGTTTTTTTTAAGAAACACAAAAGTTAAAGGGAGGGGGGAAGTGACTTTATAACCACCCTGTATGTATATTTAGATTTTTGTGTTAAATAACAATGAAATAGAAATAAATTCTAGTGACAGAACATTTTAAACTTTTTACCTCGTTTAGTTCTAAAGTCGAGAAAATTAACTTTATATCATTTTTAATTGAAACATTTTACTCAAGATTTTCCCTTTCTTTCCTCAGTTGGTTCTTTTCATTTAATTTGGCACACCTCCAACCCGTGATAATTCTTATCAAGGTACGACTTTTTACTTTTTAAACTCTGCCACAAGTTTTTGTTTTTGATTACTCTATTAGAACCCATTACTAACAGATCGTAAACTGAAATAAAAGAAAGCGAATTAACTTTGTTTGTGTTTAATGGAATTCCACTGGCCTAAGCAAACTGAACTTAGCTACTAACATACATTGGTCTTTAACAAAGTGTCTAACTAACACTATACAGTCAATTTTTCACTAGATGGTTTTCCCTATGACGCTCTCTTGACCAGTAACGACAATTTTGCATGTTTAAATTTACAATGCAGTTCAAAATAAGCTTCATCAGACGTTTTCAAACGTTGCGAAATGTTATCACCATTAAAAGGTGCAATAAATAATCTTTCACAAAAAATAAGACGTAGTTCTGGATCAACATTCTTGTAGAGATAAACATTCAAATTACATAGGATGAGTTTGTATTTGAAACTCCTAATGCGGCAGGTTGATTCCTGGTTGATCCATTTGTTCTTTGCAGATCAGATGCACGCACATTTTCATCATTATCTGTAGTACGTACATATCCAGGCCTAGAAGTGTGTTTCACTTTTAATGTAGATGCACTATTTCTAAAATTGTGTTTCCACCTTTTAAAGTCTTCCTACAAGAGACAGCACCATGATGAGGAATAAGGAAATTGTTAAGAAATAACCGTTGCGGATCAGTCACAAATTCATTATTTAAAAAAGTTTCGCTAGCAAAAATTCGGTGTTCAACTGTCCACTGCTCCATGTTAACTCAAATGGTATAGCTGTATTGTTAATTGTTAGAAAAATAAACTGTTCAAACAAAATAACAGCTGAGAAAAAGCTGTTTAAAAAGTGTCAGGTTTTATTAAGTCACCCATTAATTTCGCATTTTGTATTAATTTATTGCTCATTGTTTTGTGTCCAAGTCACTATTGAATAGCAATCAATGCAAAGTAATCCTATTACTTTAAATGAGCAATTCTTGTATCTATCTTTGTATCTGTCGCGGATCTCGAAAACGTCTCTAGCGAATACAAAGACATTTTGTATTTAGGTGTAGTTTTGATTTTTAAGTACACCCATATAGTTTCGTGTAAAAACGAAATTTTTTGAGAAAATCTAATTTGAAAGTTTAAACATTTTAACATAGGGTCTTATGGGTTGCCATGTTGGTCACAAAATAACAACGAAATAGTAAATAAAGCGATCAAACGAATTTATACTGTTTTAGCACGTTGGAAATAGAGTGGAACAGAACTGAAATTGAGTATTATCCAAAATCAGCTGTTCATTGGGTAGTTTTTAATGACTGTTAAAAAACAAGCTAATTTATACTGTTTTAGCACGTTGGAATTAGAATAAATTCGGCCTGCTTTAACAATTTATTTTGTAAAAAAAAGGTAAACTTGGCAAACATGGATAACTTCTAATAGTCAATTTTGTAATACAGGCCTGGCTCATTTCTGAAACATGGTATTGAGGTTATGTTTCTCCTGCAATAATTTTTACTATATTTAGGCCTGGTTTCAAAACTTTAGTTGACAGAAGATAGTAGAACTAGGACTAAAATCGTAATGAAAACCTCTTACGTTTCTAAAGCATGTATTTGAGGTTATAATTAATCTTGTAATTACTGTTGATATATTTAAGACTGGTTTCATAATTTTACAAACCTATGTACAAACAAGCCAAAGATTAACGAGATTCCTTAGCGAATTTTCCAACTGCGAGCGAAGCGAAGCGTCCAGGGGCAGAGCCCCTAGTAAATTACTTTATGAGAATGGCGTTCCGACTTCGAAACGCGTCAATAAGAAAGACAAATGAAGTCACACGACGGAGTAAAAAATAACGTTATTTATTACTTTGCATTAATTGTTTGTATTAATGTTTTGACTAACTCTACTCAACTATTGATTTTTTTCTGAGGTAAAGATGGATATTTTAATTTCATCAAAAGAAGTTGACTTATGAATAAAAGGCATTGCACTTTACTAAATTAATCATTACGTTTATTTGTGACAATCTATATCAATTAATTAATCTATATGTTTATCACTAAACAATTTTATTACTTAACTTTGACTAACATCAACCATATTCTAATGTCTCGCAACCATATCAATAACAGGTACTTTCAGTATCAGTACTTCCATATCAGTAACAGGTACCATATCAATCAGCATCTTTTTAATTAAATGATAAAGTAAAGCAAACATAATTCAATGTGAGTTTGCTTCTTATTTACATTTTTGATGTTTCTTATTTAAATTTTAAGTTGTTGAGATTTAAATCCTTGAATTTATTATAAGTTGAGACATAAATTCTCGTTGAACTTCTTTTGTGAGGATCATACTAAGTCTTAAATTGTAATATCAACTGTTAGTGACCATTTGTTAATAAATGTTTATATTTCCGGTATCCTTCCAATAGACTGTAATTAATTTTAAAAACAATTTTTGATAAGTCTACCTACGTTTGGGTAATCAATTTTGTTACGAAATAGCTATTAGTTGTATAATTCTTAGGTTATTAGAGGATAGAGTTTCGCATTAACAACTGCCACTGCGTGACGAAGTGATAGGTATTGATTAAGTGACATAGTAAACTATGGTGCTTAATTAAGTCGGAGTTAATAGTTCAAGTTAAGTAATGTTTAGTGGTTTTTGATGTTATGTGAAATGTAAAGTGAGTGTTAGTAGTAACATGCAATTGTTTACATTAAAGTTTATTTGGTTTTAAAGCAATACTTGGGAATGAACAATACACTAGGGGAGGAATACACGCTAAACCCCAAAAACATATGTTATGTTTTATTTATAATAAAGGTGGAGGATTAATAATAACCTCAATACTAAGATGGTAAATAACGTCAAATGTCTAAATAAAATTATTTATTATATTGTATAACAACAGTAATAATAATGGTTAAAAGAACCAGCAAGGCTCAGGTCTACACTTTAAAACCCTAACCTAAAAGCTAGAAAAACAAAAATAATTGCTTCAAATTTTGAAATCAGCTGTTAATTTAAATATTGGAGCAAACAGCCATATTATCTGTTATTTTATTCAATTTGTTGCTATAGTAATAAATGTAAATACATGTGTTGGTTTATCATTCTAGGCCTAACCTGAGAATTTTTTCCGAATAAATTTATAAATATTGAAATAAAAAAAGGTTTTTATCGAAATGAATTACAGCCTATGTTACTCAGGGATAGTGTAGCTTTTTATTAGTAAAAATATTTTTTCAATCGGGTCAGTAGTGCCGGAGATTACATACAAACAAACAAACAAACAAAAAAACAAACTTTACCTCTTTATAATATTAGAATAGATGTAGATGAAATGAAATCGTTTAAAAAATTAACATAAAGATATATAACAAACATATAAAATTAACGCTACAAAGTAAAAGAAATAAAGAAAGCCCTAACAACAAATACAAAGACAAATATGTTATAGGCCTAACTGTTATACAGGGTGATTCAGAAGTATAGGTCAATGTCTCGGTAGCTCATTCTATAGCTAAAACTAAAAAAAGGTTCACATAAGATTATGCCCTAGAACGCTTCGTTTTCCGGATATCCAACATTTTCTCTTTTTTTGTACAAAATAATTCATGTCTAGAGAACGGGTTGACTGATTGAGTTCAAACTTGGCATGCAGTTTAACCTAACAATGATCTCAAGAAAAATAAACGATAATATCCAATCATGCGTTTTAAAATGGCGGCTGTTTTAAAATGTCAAACTTGAATTACTCAAGAACCGTACATTTTAACAAAACATGTCAACACACCTTATTTGTAGCTTTTATGATTTCCTATCGGATGGTATTTGTAAAAACAATCGAATGAAGGATAGTAGTTCCGTTTTGAGTAATAATTGGAATGTTGAACCCGGCATCATATATACCAACACAGTAAACACAACAATATTGTGTGTACAGATGCTGTTATTATCTTTAACTCAGCTATTACGCCTTCATCCGATTGTTCTAACAGTTATACTATTTGGTAGGGAATCAAAGTGCTAAAAAATGTGTCTCGACATGTTTTGTTAAAATGTACGGTTTTTAAATAATTTATGTTTGAAATTTTCAACAGCCGCCATTTTGAAATGCGTTATTGGATATAATCACTTATTTTTCCTGAGATAAATCATTGTTAGGTTAAACTTCATTCCAAGTTTGAACTTAATCAGTCTAACTTTTTTCTAGATATGAATTATTTTGTTAAAATGGCGGATATCTGGTAAACGAAGCTTTTCCGGACGAATGTTCTTATGAACTTTGTTTCCTATTTTTAGCTACAGAATGAGCTACCGAGACATGGCCATATAGTTCTGAATCACCCTGTATATTGAATTTACATAAAGATTATGCCTAATCAATAAATGTACTCCAACCTAGCTTCGGACATTTACAAATACATTCTTCAAATTACGTTTTGTGATACATTGTTGCAGCAAGATTGTATTTTTTTTATATAAAACTACCCTACGCTTGGTCAGTTTTTCGCAAAACAAGTGCTTCTAGAAATTTTTTTATCTAAATTAAGGCAAAAAAATATCTTTTTACTTTATCATAAAATATTCTTACAAAAAAGTTATATGGGTATGACACATGGGCTTATAGGCATAATACTCCTTAAACAGTTTCATTTTACTTTTTTTATAAAGTTTTATTAAATGTCACAATATGTAGATGCATTTAATTTTGTCGGTGTCACCGCTGCATTTCTACTTTTAAATATTATTTGAACTACGTACAACAAATCCTTAGTTTGGATGAAAAGGACCTAAAATTCCAGCACGGTGCTTACAAACTAACGCAAATCGTTTAAAATAAGCCAATCAGGGCGCCGTTTTACGAAACGAGATCAAGCGCACAAAAGTCTCTCAATAAAAAGTAACCGAAAAACTCTCTATAAACAAACCGTATAGCTTATATTACCCGCTAATACAATGCCATCAAAAGCCTTGAAATTTAAGACACCTATAGGATTTGTAAGCAAATGGATAGGTTAGTAGAATTAAAAATTCACAATTTTTGCAAAAAGAACCTACATAAAAAAATATTATATTCTATAGTAAATTTTACAGCTAATGTACATGAAGAAATGTTCAAGTCGGCAGTATAAAAGTGTCGTCATCGGGAAACCCGTCCAAAACATAACAGAAACTGTTCATGTTTGATAAAATAAATAAATTACACTGAGTAAAAATTAAATCTGTATATATGACAGGTGAAAATATTAGATGCATGTAACACACATCCATATTATATTATAATATTATTATTAAAACTCTTCGACCGATTTCGAACAAATTTGCACCAGACATGTCAACTAGGCATGTATGGATGCAAAAAAAAAGGTTTTGAAAAATTTTGAAAAACAACCCCCTTTTTTTCCAAAAAAACCCCAAAAATAAGTCATTATTATTATCTAAACAAGATTTTTTAGAAAGATGCTGTTTTTTGAATATGGTAGAGTACATTCAGGGCTTCAAATAAGCCAAATTGTATCAAAATCGTTAGAGCCGTTTTGATAAATTTTGATTTTTCTCGTTTTTTGGCCATTTTTGGAGGGTAAAACCCCTTAAAAATGCAAAATTTTAAAAAATTAAAAAACTCCTGGAGATATTCCAGAACTACACCTACATACCAAATTTCATTAAAATCGGACAGTAGGTATGGCCTCCAGCTCTGTACACATCCTAACAGACACACGGACAGACATCACCAAAAAACCACTATTATGGGTTCAGGGAGCTCCAACACAGATAATTCCACTACAAATTTGTTTGGGGTTCAGGGAGCACCAAAATAGATAATTCCACTAAAAATTCAAATTCGAAAATTTTGACGAAAATAATACTTTCTCCATATACTACGTATAGGGGGGAGAAAGAAAAAGCTACTAAAATAAATTGAAAGATTCCAGTACCTTTATAAAATACCAGTTACAAATAATTGTGTTTTAAACAACATTTACTAATAATTACTTAATTAATAATAACGGCAGCAAAAATCAAACTAAACAATAAAACGACATATTTTACATTTAAACGTTAATCTACGATTAATTAATTTCAAAAATAATTCAATATAAATACGAATATACGATTAAAGATATTAATGGTATTTAACAAACGGGCAAACTATATTTATCTATATTCGACTGTTACTCGATAAATATACCATCCTCCACACTCAGCGATTTATTTAATCTTTGATATGATTCTAAACTCCTAGATATAATTAAGTAACTAATATTATTTGTGACGGAATTGTATTGAAATTGACGAAGGAACGACGAGTGTTGTTTGCAAAACGACTTAATCGCAAAACAGGTTAAGTAAATATCCAAGAGTGACGAGTCAAAGCAAACTTCTGACGTACACTTGAGTAACGCGGGAAACTAAATTAATATACGATAAATTAGTCAAGCTATGCAGCTCAAGATGTAAATTATTTACTTGTTCACTTTGATCTTTGGTTTGGATTGTTTACACATATTTTTCTAATAAAAGTGTAGTTCCAATGAATCTAAATTTTGGATTTCATAATATACTACTCAATATTTGAAGTAGTAAACCTGGAAAAATCGGAATATTACCAGGTTTACTTATCTACTTATTTAACATCTTTCCTACATATATTTTTATTTATCGTGATTAATTAATTAAGTATAGGAAAACATTTTAAAACATAAATTAAGACATTTTTATGTTTCTTTTAAATTACAGAAAACAAAATAAATTTTACTACTCCTGAAAGTTTTATTTAAAATCAGTCAACTGAGTGAGCCTATTAATATCGTGTAGAACCTCCCTTGGCATGCTCTCATTATTTTTCTAAAAATAGTGCAATTATAATGAATCTTAATTTTGGATTTTATAATATACTAGCTGACCCGTACGGCGTTGCCCGTGGTGGTTGGTATTTTCAGTCTTTTTAACGTAATTGTATTCTTTTTAAGTGTTCAGTCAGTGAGTGGTATTTGGCTTTTATATATCTTAAATAATTAGCCCAATAATTGGTGTTTTAGTTCATTGTAGGCCTAACCTAAAATTATAATCAGTTTTTGATCCAAATCAGTTGTTGATCAAAATAAGCTGTTTTAAGCTTTTCATACGAACAGCTGTTTTTTGTGCCCCTGATAAAATCAAAAGAAATCTTTCTTCTTCTTCCTTAAGATTGACCTTCCATAAGATTAACATTGAAACTTTGAGGGCCACTGGGGCGTAGCCGTAATGTCCTAGGACTTCGGTAAATGGCCTAAAACCTTCCCAGGGTTAACCTGTGTTACTATGCAAAATTTCAAAGCAATCGGATGGACGGTTTGGTAACGCATAAATGACAAACATACAAACAGACAAACGTACAAACAAACGGACATACATTGAATTTTATATATATAGACTATTCAACATTTGAAGTGGTATACCTGGACAAATCGGAATATTGTTTACTTTTTAACATCCTATTCTCCTACATTATATTTTTACATATCGTGACCAATAGGTTAGAGAAAGAATGATAAAGTAAAGGAAAACATTTTCAAACATAAATTAAGACATTTTTGTGTTTGTTTTAAATTACAGAAAACTCATTTTACTATTCCTGAATTAACTTAAATAATAAGTTTCAGAAATTGTTGATTATAAAATAATGTTATGTAAAATGTTTATTCAAAATTCCTATCTTAACGTCCAAATATAACGTTTTGAAAGGACTAGAAGGCAATGACCATCACAAAATGATTTAAACATTCTTCTTTATTTTCATTCAGAACGTACTATTCTGCCCTCGTAGGCCTACTATATATTATGTACTATGTACTTTTTATGAGGATTTTTAGTAACTTTGACCACCCTCCCCCCCAAACCTCCCTAAAATTTCGAATTTTTTTAAAACTATTCTTAGCGAGCACCCTGGGTCCTAGAGGAAGCTACATACCAAATTCCATTCCAATCCATACGGTGGTTTTTGAGATTTCGTTATGAGTGAGTCAGTAAGTGGTATTTGGATTTTATATATACAGATAAAGACTCATATAACAAATATTTTATGTTTAATGACACCCCAAAACGTGTTCTGGGGACCATCATCGGTGCTCATTGACCACTCCCGACCTTAAGAGTCAATGCAATAGCTCATATTTCGTATGGCAATTTGTAAATTGTAAAATATATATATTTAATTTTCTATCGCTTCATTAGAATTGATTACAATGCATGCAAAATTGCTTGACACATAATTGAACAAGGTAACTTCGAGCTTACACATGGAAGGTAATTTAGGACACACAATTAAGCGTTCCATTATGAAGCCACTAGAATATCAGTTTAGTTACTGAATGCATTTAATTTTAATCAAAATCTTTCAGTATATAAACAAATGTGAAATGATTAAGTTGCATTATACTTCACGTTTAGGATTTATTTTACCCTGACAATATCATCTACGCAGTACAAATTGGAATAATGTATTACTACAGCCAAAACATCAATTAAGTGTCTATGTATTCAAATAGTGTTAAACATTTTCTTAAAATATTATATTGTTTAATCTATATATTATTATATATAAGCGAAATACCACTCACTCACTCACTCATCACAATTTCTCAAAAACTACAGAACGGATTGAAATGAAATTTGGAATGTAGCTTCCTCTAGGGCCATAGGTGCTCACTAAGAAAGGGTTTGAAAAAATTCGAAACTTTAGGGGATGTTTGGGGGGATCAAAGTTATTAAAAAACGATTTCTTCAAAACTACCTAACGGATTGGAATTAAATTTGGTATGTAGCTTCTTCTAGGGCCATGAGTGTTCACTAAAAAAGGGTTTTAAAAAATTGGAAATTTTTCTGGGGCAAAAATTACTAAATCATGATTTCTCCAAAATTACCAAACAGATTGGAATGCAATTTGGTATGTAGCTTCCTCTAGGGCCATAGGCGCTCGCTAAGAAAGGGTGTAAAAAAATTCGAAATTTTAGGGGTTTTTGGGGGGATTAAAGTTATTAAAAAACTATTTCTTCACAACTACCGAATGGATTGGAATGAAATTTGGTATGTAGCTTCCTCTAGGGCCATAAGTGTTCAATAAAAAAGGGTGTTAAAAAATTGGAAATTTTAGGGGGGTTTGGGATGTAAAATATACTAAATCACGATTTCTCCAAAGTTACCGAACAGATTGGAATGAAATTTGGTATGTAGCTTCCTCTAGGGCCATAGGCGCACGCTAGGAAAGGGTTTCAAAAAATTAATAATTGTAGTGGGGATTTGGGGGGTTCCCATCTAAGTTATTAAATCACGATTTCTTCAAAACTACCCAACGGATTATAATGAAATTCTGTATGCAGCTTCCTCTAGGGCCATAGGTGCTCACTAAGAAAAGGTATGAAAATTTCGAAATTTTAGGAGGGGTTTGGGGGGATCAAATTTACTAAAATCATAATTTCATATCTTTTATTATTACGACAATAGTGCTTTTATTACTTAAGATCTATATATATATAAGCCAAATACCACTCACTGACTGAACACTTAAAAAGAATACAATTACGTTAAGAAGGCTGAAAATACCAACCACCACGGGTAACGCCGTACGGGTCAGCTAGTGGTACTAATATGGTTACGGTTTCTCGAAACTTTATTGAATCAAACTGTAAATCATAACCAAATTACATTAACTACTGCAAGTGAGCCAAAATTTAATTGTTACCTCAACCCATATCTATATTAGTATTTTATCTGGCAACACTAAAAGTTGAGGAAGCTTGTTGTAATCAAGTTATATTGAATCAGTTGTCAAATGAACCGCTCAAGGAACTAACTTTGTGATACTCAACATAATGTGAATATCGGTTAAATCAAGATCAGTTGTATTATAATTGTTTAAACATTTTCTGAATGGGACATACTATCAAAAGTTTTTGAAATTTGTACGTTGCTAAACAAATGCCAAAATTATCCTTTATATTGGTGTTTCACGTTATCCAACTTATACAGTCTGTAGGCTATCATTACAAATACAAATTACCACATATTCTAGAATGACTTATAACTAAATCAATGTACATATTCAATCTACCACAAATGACGTGTGACTTTATAAGGCGAATTAATGAAAATATAAAATATTCCTTGTGTGTAATTGAAATCAGTCAAAAATAGTATCAAAAAAACGGTACCAAAAACTGGCACGTACTTTTTCACAAACATATTTAAATTATTAACACGTTCGCTGCTAAGGACGCACATGTGAGCTTGACACTGAACACTATGAGAAGTGGCCGACGCACAGTGCATTGCACGCCAACCCCCGTAATGGGAGTATTTTCAATACACAATGCATTGCGTGCTTCGCACGCCAACCCCCGTGTGTAACCCCAACCGTGACTTTATAATTGTATTAAAGTAGGAGACGGGATGGTAAATTAAAGTGGGAGAGTAAATAATAAATATTATTATTATTACCTAAAGTGAAAAATATTCGATCGATTTCGAACAAATTTTCACCAAACATGTCAATTATGCCTGTATAGATGCACGAAAAAAGGTTTTGAAACATTTTGAAACACAACCGTCTTTTTGGCCAGTAAAACAACCAAAAATCAGTTATTATTATTAGCTAAACGAGAATTGTTTTAAAGATTCGGTTTTTTTACTTAAGGTAGGGCTACAAATAAGCCAAATTTCATCAAAATCGTTAGAGCCGTTATTTAATAATAAAATAATAACAGATTTTTTGGTTTTTTTTTGCCATAAAGGGGGTTGTTTTTCAAAAATTTTCAAAGCCGTTTTTCATGCATCTATACAGGCCTACTTGACATGTCTGGTGCAAATTTGTTTGAAATTGGTAGAATAGTTTTCGCTCTAGCTTTGTATACATACAGACATACAGACTTACAGACAGACATACAGACAGACATTTTATACAGTCTTACTATAAGGGCCACTGCAATAGCTCATTTTTTCTATGGAAATTCGCTAAAAAGTGGTCAAATAGCTTCATCTAGGTGGAGAGAAGCTACTGGCTGCCTCACGGATAAAATAATGTTACTTACTTCAGAAAAATAAAAATTCTCTTGATATGGCGTGTAACTCCGGGGAAGCATGCGATGAAGGAATAACAGCAATGAGACCAAATATTAATTAAGTGTATGAAATAGGTTAATTTAAATTCTATTAAGACATAAAAGTACAGTTTATTATTTAGCTTAATAATCAGAACAAGTTTTAGAAACTCAAATAAGTTGTGTTTTTTAAATTGTAATTATTAAATTGCACAGAAATTAAAAAAGAAAAACAACAAATGTCAAAGTCAATATTAAAGATATTTCATAATAAAATATAAATTGAAAAGTTTTAGGAGTTTCGTAATAAGATATATTTTCTTAAAGATTTTGAGTATAGTATAGTATAGTATAGTATAGTATAGTATAGTATAGTATAGTATAGTATAGTGATATAGTGAGAAAGTAGAAATAGTATCAGTCGAAAATAGTCAAGTATTTTTCGCATGTTTCTACAAAATTCTAGAGAATTTTAAAATCTACTATATTTATGTTTGTTTGATTTGTTACTTTGATGTATATTTCTAAAACAAAATCACTCGATTTTCTTCTTTATATTAATAGTTATTTATGTATGTAGGGTGAAAAGTTGAGTTTGTCGCACGAGATTGCCGAGGGTGGCAAAGTTTATCGAGCGTGACAAATAAACTTTGCACCCGTGATACACACAACGTTTTTCCTACAGCTAAATTTAAAATTAGTGTTTTATTTTTTATTTTTTTTTAATATCGGTTTTACAGAGGTTAGTTACATAACACACGTTTTCAGAACGTAGACTACATCAGCTGTTTATTTTGCGCACAGTGCTCAAAGTAAACAGCTGGAGTGCGAAAGCGTTACTTTGATGCACTCCAGCTGTTTAGCCGTTCGATTAAGTAAAACAAAGAGGTATAGTTACTAGACGCTGAACACATGTAGTTTATTTTCAACATGTTAGCCCACAGATTGACAAATTTAATCAATAAATTAAATAATTACAATACCTGCTTTTTTTGTCTAAATGAAGACCTTGAAGGCTTTTTGACGACCTAATGAAGGGAATTACTTTTAATTTATTTCTGTGATCTGAAGATGGGTGCATAGGTTACCCGAAACCGCGGTAATCACATAGTGATTTTACGATTGGATAACACAAAAATGCAGGTATTGTACCTATTTAATTTATTGATCATGTAGTTTAGTTTGCGCACTGCAGCTGTGAGTGTGGAATAAAACACTTTATTAAACAGTTGTAGATAAAAGTTGGGTTTTTATTAAAGAGGATAGCTTATGTTTTTGTTAAATCTCTAGTTAAGAAAAAAAAATCGATTTAATCGTTTAAATAGCTAAAATGTGTTACACAACTTTTATTAGCGAATTTCCATAGGAAAAATGAGCTATTGCAGTGGCTCTTATGGTAAGACCCAAGATCGGGAGTAGCAAATGAGCATCGATCATGGTCCCCAGAACACGTTTTGGGAGTTCATTAAAAATCATAATATATAATATATATATATGTATATATGTGCGACACTCTAGCGGCCGCATTGTCTGTCCGATTTGGTTCAAGTTTGGTACACATGTTGGTTGTCTACGTCGCTCGGACGAGTTCGTTAGCCAAAAAATCCAACAATCGGAAGCATGGTTTTTGACCGGAAGTAACTATTTTTTTGCAATCTTTCCTACAAGAATGAATTTGTTTTTGAGGTTTCTCTACAAATATAAACGTAGGATGTTATTCTACACATTTAGTTTTTTTACGCGTTCTTATAGCTCGCTTGGTTTCCCCAAAATCGATCAAAACGTAAAATACCATAGAAGTACCCGGTTCAAAGCCATGTGGTGGATTCCACCGTGGGGTTGGCGTGCGAAGCACGCAATGTTTTGAGTGTTGAAGATACTCGTAATATTCGGAATGGCGAGCGAAGCACGTAATGCTTTGTGAGTTGAAGATACTCTCAATATTCGGAATGGCGTACGAACTATTTTGCAGCTATTCAGCACCGTCGTTACCTAAGTTTAGGCCTATAAACTTAATTTTGGAAATTTGCTCTACTCACGTCAGCGGTTCAGCTGCGTGGTCGAATTATTTTTGTTCTCGTAGGAAACAATTATTGTCTCTATAAATACTTAATTTCAATGAAGGATATAACATACTGTCCTATATAGTTACTATAAATAATACACAAACTATATGACATGCTTCCCGCATTAATTATTAAAACGCTGTACCAGAGTATATATAGGTATCTTCCGATTACACTAATGTATGTAAAATGTTTAGCAAAGTTATTAAGTTTTTTTAGGTAGGCTGTAGAATTCAATTCAAGTAATTAAATAAAAAATGTAAGAAATAATTATAATATTACCTTATAAGTATTATCAAATAAGTAAAGCAGTTTTGATTATTTTAGTTGTCTACCAATTAGTTTTGTAATAATAATAAATAGTAGAAAAATGTTTTAGCTTTTTAGTATTAGTTAGTGTTGAGACCAACAAGTTTGTAGATTTGTTTTCAGTTTGTATTTAGATTCGTAATATGTTTTAAAATGTGTTGGTTCGTAACGTTGACCATTTTGTACTTAAGTATTCTTTATTGCGTGAAAATTATCCCGGGTGTAGTAAACTGTTAAACGATATCACGAGGTCTGAACTGTGATGTTTGGTGAATTGAGTACATAGCTCAACAAGGATATTAAATTTAACAGCCCCAATTGTCTATGCTAATAGAATACCTTCATTGGAACGAATATCATATTTGCTCAATGGTAGATTTACGCCCATTTATCGATCATTTCCACTGCATCATTCACGAATTATTTCGTGTAGTCTGAGCTTACGACTAGTTGAAGCGATTGTATTGTTTGTTTATTGAACAAACTTTTCTCTGTTTGATTAGATGGTGTTCTACAAATAAAACTATTGTATTTTTGGTAATCTTTGTACTATAGAATATATTTTATATTCAAGGGTGCTGATAAGTAAAGAGACACCTTTGTAACTCTTTAGTGAGTGGGTTGAGAAAAGAAAAATTCATACAAAGTTTATAAGGCATAAAAATATACTTTTCAATGTATCGGGAACATTGCCCCCATATCCAAATTTGGAAATTTTGTGGGTTGCTAAAATTGTTTAAATGTTGACCCCTATCGTTTGCCCCTAATTTTAACGGTATTGATTAAAGAAAACCAACAAACTAAACTAGAGGTCTCTATTTTAACCCTATTGAAAATGGTGGTGGTTCTTTTATCAATACTTTTAAAATGAGGGACACCCTAAGCAAATTTGAGAACCTCAAAATATTCCAGTTTTGAATATGAGGGCAAAGTTGCCCTATACATAACAAGTACAATTTTATGCCTTATAAACGTTTCATTAATTTGGCTTTTCTATAACCACTCACTAAACATTTACAGGGGTGTCTCAGGACTTTTCAGCACCTCTGTATAATTACTTTTTAGACTCTGATAGTGTTGAGTATTTATTTGTTGTTGAAATATATCTTTCAAACTCAAAGATTTGAAAAAACCCTACAAGAATATAATAAAGTTAGGTTTTAGTCATGACTTTTTACATTTCTTTATCAGGTGTTTTATAAACATTATAGTTAAAATATTTCATTAAAAAGTTTCTTCTAAATCTTCTTTTGATATACACTGGTATTGCAATGAAAAAATATGTATTATGTAAAACAATCCCCGTTTATACTCAAGTTTTAACATTTATACCCGTTTATACCCATTAACATAAACGATACCTTTCCAGTAAAATAAAATATGATCTAATTACTGTAATTATGTCTTTAATCGCTGTTTTAGTTTTAATATGATCTTTCTAAAAGACAAAATAAAACATTGGGATTCATAGTAAAATACATCTTTAGCCCAGAATATTATAATATTATAACAGCTTAAAATAATATTTATTTCCTTAAAATGACAACAAAATGTTTTATAATTACATTTTGTACTAGTAAGATACAACTGGCAGCCTGAGTCTAATAGCTAAACACATACTATAATATTGGTAGAAGTCCATTTAAAAATCAGCAATACTAATTTTTAAATTTTAAGTCAGAACATGTTTTAATAAACATAAAACTAAAATATGTATAAGAAACAAAGAACAGTGCAAATTGTTATTAATCAATGAAATATAATGCCTTAAAGGTATATATGTTGTTAGTGTTCCATGGCTGTAATATTTACAATTATCATCATTCAATTGTACTCCTTAAACACACTAATTTGCTGAATAGTAACAATTTTAATTTTAAACAAATTATTTGTTTATTATGTACTTAAATTGTGAATGTTTTGTGGTTAAATATTAACTTAATTTATTTCATAATCTGCCGCCTACGTAAAGGGCAGATACCTGCCTGTATTATGTTTTACTGAACTACATTAGGACGAAAGTGCACTTGGGTATAATGCGACCTTTTATAACTAAAAATACACAGATAGTCCTGCACAAAGTCTCTTTACTGTCGTTTTAAGTCTCTAAGGAAGCAACACTTGCTTCTTAAATACCTCATTATTTATCGTTCAGATATAACCATAATACATAAAACGGTGAAGCTGAAATTTACATGCAGTTTATGTAATTTAATTTACATACTTTAACTTTGTTTATCAAAATGTGATTTGATAATGAAAATCATCTTTTGTTAGTATAGTAATAGCAAAACGGGAGTGCCGATGGAGGCCAGGTCATTTCCCCTCGCACGCACGCACCCTCATACTTACGCGCTCAAGGGATTAGGACAGCCCTTCCTTCCGACCCTATGAGTTACCCAGTGTACTTCAGTCTACAGTACGATTTTTTTAACCGTGCCCTCGGCTCGGCTAGCGCTCGGTGGGCTAGCGGTGTAGCGGGGAGGGATTGTAAAGGCAGTTCCACAAACTTCGAATAAACAAAAATGATTGAATAATTGTTCGAATAAAATTATTGAAATAAAAACTACTTGAATGAGTCATAGACTACTTGTCTCTTGTTCAAGTATTCGAATAATAATACTGTGGTGTGGTTAAGGTAAATGCCAGACACCAAGTAGGCCTACTTCCCCCCCAGGCAGGAAGTTTTCCCCGGAATCTAACTCCAGACATCCGTTCCAAGCAAACCGTAAGTCAAACGAAAAAATGTTACAAATAAAATATTTAATTTGGACCTTTAGCTAAAACTTTCTCGCGAACACTTTGTCTCTGACCAACAAATACAAAACTTTCCAGTGGTGTGAAAATGTCATGTATTAAAGTACATTGTTGTAATATTGATTTTAAAAATATGAAATAGGTTTTCTAATTGATTTTCTTTTACATCATACGAATCGTATGGTTCTTATCTGCGTATCCGTGAAAGTTTCATAATTTTACAACGCTGCTAAGTGTATTAAATGACAGTGTTATTGAAGCTCGGTTTTCGCTGTTTCACGCCGCTCGGCTCAGTTTTAGTGGAGAAAACTAGAGTAGACAGAGCGATTTCTAACGTTATCATTCAGGTTAGTACAATCTTGGCCGAGGGCACGGTTAAAAAAATCGTACTGTACAATGTTAGTTAACAAAGCACTCGCTAATATGATTCATAAGTGTGAGTCAGAGTGTACACACTTTTATACTTTTAATGTACACTGTTCTTTTTGTATTTCATAATAGCGTAACACGTCCTTATAACATACTCTGTAGTCTGAAGCATTTATTTTAAGACAGTCTGGATTTAGTAATGCATTTTATTATAATAAATGGTGTAAATATTTGTTGATATACTTTAACCTTAATTTTTGTTGACTAATTTTAATGTACACTGTTAATTTTGTATTTCATAATAGCTTAACACGTCCTTATATCATTCTCTGTAGTTAGAAGCATTTATTTTAGGACAGTCTGTATTTTATTATAATAAATGGTGTAAATATTTGTTGATTTTATTTATATTATTTGTAAATTAGGTGAATATTATTTGTAAAGTATGTGAATAATATTTGTAAATTATACTTGTAAATATAATTTGGGTGTATATATTATTTGAATAATATTTGTGTATATTTGAATAATAAACTATAATACGATTACATTACAAGTTTGAGTTTTTATAAACCTGAAAAGCTTGTGGGTTTATATATTATTGGATTACGTGGAATGTGAAAATAAATACCAAACAACGTACAGTTTATAGTAAATATAGGTTGTTTTGTATCATTTTTCTTGTTTTGATAAATAGAGTTCAAAAATACTAAACAAGTCCAAAGAAAATTGCAAATAAAAAAAGTTATAGTTTGATTGGTTAAGTTTAGTAGGGGAGTATTTATGGTTGGGGGGAGCGGAAATGCGGGCGGTCCTAATCCCCTGCGCTTGTGTGTGTGAGCGGTCTGCGTGTGTGTGAGTGGACTACCTGGCCTCCATCGGCACTCCCGTTTTGCTATTACTATAACTCTAGCTTTTAAGTATTGTTTCATTTTATACACGATCAATTAAATAGTGTGTAATATAATATAGTAATGGATTTTGTATGGATACTATTTTGTTTGATTTATTTATAGTTTCTAGTGCTATTTCTATTTATTTAAAAAAATGTGCAGTAACTGGTTCCTTAAACTCAATGTTTTAATTAAAAAACTATAAGACTTGCTAAGACGCTTTCAAATAAAAAAGGCAAATAGTTGAATTAACAAAAAAACTTTCTTAGAGAGTTGGATAACTTTGTTTTGTAACAGTGGATATAACAGTGATCCCTTTAAGATTGCAAAACCAAATACAAAAAAATACTATTGCCAGTGGTCCGTGCGGTAATCTGGCATACATTTCTTGATTCAAGGATGTGTATAACTATATAAATAACAAAGAAACCCGAACAGTCATTTCAATAGTAACAAATACAAGACCAAGAAGAATTTTTTGCTGTTTCACATTAACAAAACTAAAGTAGAGGTGCTAAAATTTTATACTATAACTTTCGTCGTTTGAAAAGCAGATGAGATAACTTACATAACTTACTTACATAATTCGACTTCAGTTTTATATACAGTTTAATATTATTTTAAATAATATAATAAATGTTTGTGGGTTCACAAGTATATCAACTTTGGCCACATCTGAAAATTGGGGGATTTTTCGTTCAGCTTCATTATTTAAAAATAAAGTCTTAAATGTAATATATATTATTTATTTTTTCTGTCTAATGTAGTCTCTATTATTTATACTTTACCTTTTATGTGGCTACATGTTTCACTGCCACAGGCAGCATCATCAGGCCAGCTATCTATGTTCACTCAAACACTTATAAATACACAACACTTACGGAAACACATATTTTCGTACATTTTTCGTACACGTCACATAAATAAATAAATTTGTTCAACATTGCCACACTTGAGAGGTACCTCATTCTGGTATACTTCCTCCAAGACTATAAATGTAAAGACCTATAATAGAGTGAAAGCTCTTTTTAAAGGTGTTGACAAAAGAAGAAGAACACCGCCCAGTGCAAAATGGAAGCTTATTTTGAAGTAATGCGATATTTGTAATCGTTTTTTAGAAAAATACACTTTACTTCTATACAAATTTAATTTATGGTTAGTATGTTTATGGCAGCTTATTTAAGTGTTAATATTTGTTCGAAAAGAAATAAAAACAAACCTGTTTAAGTCATTAGACTTAGTAACCTGTGCTCAAACTGCCGTCAAAAGGACGGTCTGGCAGTGTCCAACTCTAATGTAAACATTTTAAACTGCTAGTTGTATGGATTTCTGTCTAACTCTTCCTCTACTCTTATTTCTTATATAATTAATTCACACACATTTTCTTTGATGTGACTGCGTAAAAATTAGCCTAGTGGTGATAAATCAGGTGACCTTTGAGGCCACTCAATACTACTACAGTGATCGAGAAAAATAATATTTTACTCGCGGACGTGCCAGGGTATAGTGCAGAGGTGATTTATTCTACTGGGTTGCTATTGTGAGTTACTAGTTTTACAGCTCAGAAAATGTACTATTCGGTTCACTTCTCCATTAATATTTCATTCAATAAAGATCGGTTCAATAAATTTGTCTCCTATAATACCAAGTCAAACTTTTGTTTTTGGCTGTTGAGTATGTTGTTCTTTTCTCCAGTGATAACATCATCCAAATATCTGCAGTTCTGCCTCTCAACATTCACGTTTAGCATAAGAGTTGGTTCGTCTGAGTTGGTTATTTAATCTTTTTTTTTTATTAATATTTTGTTTATGAGCTCACAAAAATCTACTTGACAGTTGAACTAATCCTCAGAAATTTCATGAAGTAAATTACTTTTGTATGCTTTAAATTTATTATTGTGTACAATCCTTCTGACTGATCTTTGAAAAATTCCTACACTATGGGAAACACAATTTGTTGAGACATGGGGATACTTCGTTTGTCTTCCGTTCAATGATTTCGGTCTTCTAGATTCGGGACGGTTCTTAAGGGTCGCTATTTGGATAAGAATCATTAAATGATTCAGTTACTTCATCGTATGATATATTTCAGTCCCCATTAACTCGAATCATTAGTACGCAATACGCTCTAGTTCACACAACTCTATTTCAACAGTAAAACAAGAGAACAGTTCTTAACTTGGTTAACAATAGCAATACACTAAAGAAACAATACTATGCATTCCGAAAACTGATAAAATTGGACCTAGTTTTTTCGGAACAGGTTAAACAGTTTGTTTAAAAAGAGTTGTCTCTTACGTTTTTCTAAGGATGTACGCTTTATTGAGTTACTTCAAACAAGCTGACATTTTGTACTAAGACGAGATAGAAACCTCTCGCTGTTCTTCTTCTTTTGTTAAGACCTTTGAAAAAGATGTGAATCGATGTTTCGCAGAATTCAAAATCCATCATTTTGGGCATGTGGGCAAAGTTGTGATACTAACCAAAAGGTAATTTTTTATTTCGTAGAAAATTATTCACAGTTTGATTTTCCTTCATCCGTTAGAAAGTTACCAGTTTGTATTCACGCTTTTTCCTAACCCTGTTAGGAACTTAATGCTGTTTCATTTGCTTCACTTACAATATTTATTTTAATACATTAACCTAATTATAAAATATAAATATTACACACGTGAAATTTTTATTTCATTCTCGTGCAAAACGTTTGTAGGGTCTGTTTTGTCAATTTCAACTCAGACAGATAATTTGATCGCAATTAAATACATTAAAAATAAATTGAAATTTTAATTCGCCATTATTTTTTTCACCCACGAAACCAAACAGAGTTAAAAATATTAGTTTAATTTTAAAGTACGATGTTCAGTATTTGTAAAAAGAGTTTAATTTGCTTGGCAAACATGAAGATTGCTTTTTGCTCATTAATTCAATTTAATGTATTGTAGTTATTCGAACGTGATTTATTTTTAATGACATAGTTAAAAAATAGATTAAGCGTATAAACTTTATTATCCTTAACTTAATATTAAAAATCTTTACAACTTGGTACAAGCAATTAAGGTTTTATTGCTTGGTTGTAAGTTAAATTTAATTTATAAATAAAAATTGCCAGATGAATATTACTTTCAAACATAAATTAAAATAAGTTAATGACAGCTTATCTGTATTTATAGTTAGGATAATATTCCATATAAGTGACTAATAGATTGAGGATTTTATCTTTATTATACATTACAAAAAAAAAGTTCTTAGGTTGCAAAAGATGCAATGTTTATAATGACGTTTACCTGCCTTATAAATATAGGGATCGTGTTTTCTCTAGATTTATTTATAATGCTTCTAATTAGGCAATTGACTTATATTATATGTAATACTGGCTGACCCGTGCGAATATATCGCAAGTTACTAGTAGGAATACTTTCGTGATTTAATACATTGATTTAATTAAGTAAATTACGTTTATTTATTGACGATGGTTTATATTGATTGATTTGTGTGATAGATAAGTCTTGCATACAGTGTGTAAACAATCTAACTGACAGCTGTCATGTTAGTTAAACATATTGTTAATAGATTTCGCCTTTCATTAGGAACCATATGAAGTATAATATAAAAGTTTGTTTAGTCAATTTTCATAACGAAAACAAGAATTTTAAGCTATTTGTCTATTTTTCGTCAATAGCGGGGAACATAAGCTTTAAAATTATGTTTGAATAATAATTTTGATGAAGAATTAAGGACGATATAACTTAGCGACAAAAAAACACCTTTGAGAAATAATATATAAAGACACTCTTTGTATATAAGTCAACTTAAACTTTTTCAAAATGAAAATGGAATATTTATTTATTAAACAAATATTTTAAATTTAACATACAATTATGTCATTAAGTATTATTATTGCTATATTTTAAAAGGTTTAAAACAAAAATATTCAGTTTTTATTTAGTATTACTAATTTACTGAAACTTTTTAGTTGTAGTCGAGTTCAGTAAAAATACATTAGTGAGGTTAACTGAATGTTAAAGGAGGTTAGTGAAGCTCTACTTGTTACAATGTAAACCTATCATATTTGATATTTTATTTAATAATATAGTCGACATTATTTAAACGTGAATGCAATCAATAATTGTTTCCAACAAAATGTATTCGTCATATACTGTACACGTACATAAATAAGAGATTTCAACAATTCTTAATCAAGTTTTTAAATTTCCTTTGCACTCACTGTCTGATCGCGCTTTAGTATTTTTTCTTATATATTTTTATTTTTTTGCCATTCATGAACATAACATAAGAAAGAATTCAGCAGCGTAACACTTTCCCCCACTACCCCAGCGGACAATTTGGAAGAGTTAGCTAAGTTAGCTTGTTGTTTGTACAGAACTTTGATCTT
>JAGFPH010003086.1:82939-125835 GCA_018207615.1 Philaenus spumarius | reverse complement strand
CTTGTTGTTTGTACAGAACTTTGATCTTGAGTACGGACTCATACTGCACCCTCGTGGACAAGGTTAACGTATTAAAATGTAACCACAATGTTGCTAGACTAAACCAAAGACGAGCTACAGTTGTATTTTTCTCATTTATAAACATAGTTTAATTTCATGGCTACATATATTAATATCACTAAGAAAACACTAATATCACAATCTATACGAAATCTATAGGTATATTATTTGTTATAAAGTTTTATTATGGCATTCTTATAAAAAACACCTAAATACTGATTTTTCACACAAAAATATAGAACACACACTCTAATAGGACAAACTTGAAAATATTGAATGTGGTCTCACAGTCCTTTCTTTCAACTGGTGTTCCAGTCGGGCGAGAATGTACTGGAGGGTTAAAATCTGTGATTGCAAATACTCATCTATATTCTATATATAAAAGCCAAATACCAACCACTCACTGAATCATCACGAAATCTCAAAAACTACCGAACGGATTGCATTGAAATTTGGTATGTAGCTTCCTCTAGGGCTCTAGGTGCTCGCTAAGAAAGGTTTAAAAAAAAATTCGAAATTTTAGGGAGGTTTGGGGATCAAAGTTACTAAAAAAACCACCGAACTGATGATTGGAATGAAATTTGGTATGTAGCTTCCTCAGGGCTCTAGGTGCTCGCTAAGAAAGGTTTAAAAAAAATCGAAATTTTAGGGTATTTGGGGGTCAAAGTTACTAAACATACCCATAAGAAATACATGGTGTAATATATTTATTTATATTTTGTTGTTGTTAATATACATTTAACTTTGATTTGTCTACCCGTGCAAAGCCGGATCGGGCCAGCTAGTCTATAATAAATCTGAAACAAGTAAAAATATAACCGCACTACACAATGCTAAATATTTTAAATTTAAATGTTTTATTTAACAGGGTGTCGGGAGTACTCTGTACGTTTTACACAACAAATAATATCTATGCATATAAAATACAAAACCCACTCACTCACTGACTGACTGATCACAGTATCTAAAAGACCATATCACCTAGGAACGTGAAATTTGGTAAACATAAGGGTTGACACAACCCCTAAAAAATAATTATTGTTTGTTATTTATCTCAAAAAACCTTTCTCCTAGGAACGTGAAATTTGGTACACTTATTGCTCATAGGCGCTACAGGTGCATTAAGAAAATTTTAAAATATCTAGCCTATAATGGCTAAAAAAATCCCTAAAACCATAAATATTGTTTGAAATACTTTCCTTAAAGATAGAAAGCTGAAATTTTGTACATTTATTTCTTTCAAGATACATATAAAAAGTAAACCAGTTTTACATTTTGTTACGTGCTGCTAGGGGTGAAAATGTTAGAACAACCCCTTAAAAATAAATATACATTTTTATACTTTCCTTAAAACTAGAGAGATGATAATTTGTAAATTTATTTCTTACAAGATGCATAGACAAAATTAAAAAAGCTTTACAATTTGTCACGTTTTGTTAAGGGGTGGGAATGTAGTAACAACCCCTTAAGCAATAAAAATTAATAATTGATACCACCTATTAATGTGGAATTTGGCACACATATTCCTCACATGTGATAGCAGCGCACTAAGGAAGGATTTTAGGATTTTAAAATGTTTGCCCTTTATGGGTTGAAACAACCTCTAAAATAGTAAATATTGTTTGTTATTCTTTCCTTCAAGCTATAAAGCTTAAATTTTGTACATTTATTTCTTGAAAACACATACAATTTAATCCAGTTTTTCATTTCGTTAGTGCTGCTAAAATTTAAAATGTGATAACAACCCCCTAAAAACAATAAATATACATTTTTATACTTTCCTTAAGGATATAGAGCTTATATTTTGTACATTTATTTCTTACAAGATACATATACAAAATAACCCAGTTTTAAATTTTCTCACGTTCTGCTAAGGGATGGAAATATAGTAACAACCCCTAAAACTATAAATTATAATAATTGAATAGGTTGGCAAGACTGAGTGGTCTAAGAAGGAAGCACTTATTTTGCTCAGTGAGTTTAATAATTTAAAGTGAGTTTTATTAATTTTGTGCGTAATTTTTGTATGCAAGATAAATTTAAATAACCCTGTAGTTGGTTGTAATATGCAAATCCGAGGAAAACTGTGAGTACTGTCAGTAAATGAGTTCACTCGAAAACCATCGTGTATAAATAGGTTAGGTTCGGCTGACGGAAGGAAGGCTGCTGTGTGCGTCTAATTTGTTTGAACTTTGAACAAACGTTTACCAACTTAAGAACTGAAATATTTTAAGTAACTAGATCTATTACGTCATCTATCTGTGTCCGTCATCGGATTACACGGGCCGTGGACAGTTGTTTACCTTTAAAGTTGGGTTCAGCGTTATCACAGTTTATCTGGAGCTTGTATCTCTGATCAATTTGTTTTGTGCGGTTTGTAAATGTACTGAGCAGCTGGTCGGGGTAAACGTGGGTGCATTGACCTAATGAATTTAAATTGATGAAACTGCATATTGCCCCATTCACATTTTTTTATAACTAAAGTGTTGTACATAATGATAGTAATACAAAGCAGCATTTTTACATACAAGTGTAATTTTTTATTTTAGTGTGATTTCAATATAAATTCTAGCAATTGTCATTGAGTTTATATATTTGGTAAACTGAATAGACTAAATTAGAAAGCATATGCCTAATTCAAGAATTGAAATTTTTTTTACACCAGTAACAAAACGAGGTTTTAAACGTTCTAGAGGAAACTCATCTCCGGAAGTGTTAGTGGATAGTGAGAACCAGAATATACATAGGTCTTCGAAAATAAGCAATATGGAGAAAGTTGGAGACATGACGCATTCTCAATTGATGGAGGCGCTGGGCAGTTTGTTGGATCAGAAATTGGCGTCTTTAGCTACTAAGGAAGATCTAAAAGCGTTATCAACGGATTTAGAATCGCTTAAAGTGGAAAATTTAGAATTGAAGAAGGAAATTCAAGAACTGCGTGCAAATCAAAAATATATTGTAGATAGGGTAGACGATTTGGAAGGACGATCGCGCAGAAATAACTTAATCTTTAAGGGTCTGACACATAAACAGGGAGATGATTATTGCAAAATAATAAAAGATTTTTGTTTAAATGTTCTACAAACAAGCGACAAAATGTGGGTGAATCGAGCACATCCTACTGGATCTAGAAATCAATTAAACGGACCAATAATAGCACATATACCAGAAGATGCTGATATTAACTGGATAATGGCCCAAACGAGGAATTTGAAGGGAACGGGCTATGTCGTACATCGGGATTACTCTCAGGCAGTCAGAAAAAGGAAAGGTCGTTTGGTGGAGCTTCGGAAAGAAATAGAACGAGTAGCGGGATATCGAAGAATGCCAATTATTTTTGATCGAATGGTGGTGGAGGGCTGTTCATTTACGTGGAAGGACGACCAGCTGATAGCGGAAGGAGAAGATGGACTTAAGAAACTGAGACAGATCTTTCGTATAGATTTCAGTGAATTCGTCAAGAAGATATCTGATGGTAGACGGAATAGTGTCAGTAGAGGCATGGTGTGAATCCAAGCGCAGGTAGATTCGGTGGAGACTGCTACGAAATGAGGACGTTGGACCAAGTCTCAGCGATGCGTAAGAGTTCAGAGAGATGTCGGTGAATGTATAAATGTATTATCCTATAATGTAGAGGGACTTAAATCCAAAGTTAATGATAAAGACTTTTTAAATTTTGTGGTTAATTTTGATATAATTATTCTGTTAGAAACATTTGTAGGTGAACAAGAAGTAGATTGTTTTAATAAGTATTTTTGTAATTTTGAACTGAAATGGGTTTCTGCAACCAGAACGTCTGCTTTTGGTAGAGCAATGGGGGGAATACTGATAGGAATTAATAAAAATTCGACTTTTAAGGCCGTAATTTCATTCTGTAGTTTTAATGATATCAATTTTATTAAAATCCGAGTAGAGGGACACAATTGTATTTATGTATTCCCATTGTATTTGAATTGTAATGTTTGGGAGAGAAATTTTGTATAACGTTATGTCCGAGAACTCTGACAAAAACTTTATTATTATTGGTGATTATAATGCACGGATTGCAGATAGACAGGTCATAGAAGATTTAGTAGCGGAAGATTGTGTCTCTGATAATATCTTCAGGTTAAGGGAATCTAAAGATAAAGTTATTAATTCTCGTGGGAAAAAATTATTGATTTTTGGGAAGACTTTGGGTTAACTGTGTTAAATGGGAGGACAGGTGATGATAAAAATGGAGAATTTACTTTTGTTAATGCTAGAGGTAATTCCGTAATTGATTATGCGGCGGTTTCGACAAATTGTTTATTTTGTATTCAGGATTTTAAAATAGGTGAACAAGTGGGATCTGATCATTTTCCAGTTACTTTGCAAGTTAAATGTGGTCAATTAAATAAACAACAGTAATACTTCCCTTATTGCCAAAACTTAAATGGACTAGACATGACGAACAATTTTTTGCAGATAAAATCAACTCTGGACTAAAACAATTTAACAGGGGTGAGGGCACGCAAAACTTCATAGAACAAATAGTTATGGCTATTAGAGGCGTCGCGCATGTGAGAGTAAGCTTGGGTAATACAGAAACTAGAAAGATATTCTTCAAACAAAAATGGTTTGATAATGATTGTGCGAAACTACGGAATAGGGTTTTTAAGCTATTACATTTGTTTCGCCGAACTGATTCACAGTTTACAAAAAACGCTTATTTACAGGCAAAGAAAGAATATAAAATAATGTGTGCCGGGAAACGTAATGATTACAATCTTTCAATTGAGGAGTCATTTAGACGTGTCACAGATAATAGGGGATTATGGAAATTAATAAATTCGTTAAAAAATAAGCAATTCCGAGTAGGTGCAAACATTAATGTGAGTAACTGGATTGAATACTTTTCAAACTTGTTTAACCCTTGCTCTCGTGCAATACAGGTCAGTTATGCGTAGCCGTATGTGCTGGATTCTTTTCTTGACGAAAAATTTAAAATTTCAGAAATTAAAATAGTGTTAGCGAAAGCTAAAAATAACAAAGCTCCTGGATTTGACGGTATACCATATGAGTTTATTAAGAACTTGCCAGACAATGTTTTGATAAGGATTCTGGACGCGTTCAACCATATATTTGAAACAGGTAATGTGCCGGTTTCGTTTAAAAAAAGTATTATATTCTATATGTATAAAAAAGGTGATGTAAATTTGGTAGAAAACTATCGTGGCATATCGTTTATGAACACCCTTACAAAGGTTTTTACCGGGATTATTTTGAATAGGCTTACAAACTGGGAACAAAAACATAAAATTCTTAATGAATATCAGGCCGGCTTTAGAAGAGGTTACTCAACCGTGGATAATATATTTAATCTTATAAGTATGATTAATTTATGATTAGCTAAAAAGAAAAGTAAACTTTATTGTTTTTTTGTAGACTTCTCGGCAGCGTTTGACACGGTAGATAGGCATGCATTGTTTTATAAACTATCATGTTTAGGAGTCTCAACAAAGATATTAAGAGTGCTTCAAAATTTATACAAAGAAACTGTGGCTGGGGTATGGTGCGGAACTGGTGTGTCAGATCGTTTTGAAACGAAAATGGGAGTAAGGCAGGGATGTTTACTGAGTCCATTATTGTTTTCACTTTTCTTGAATGACCTACACGAGGCATTGGAGGGAGGATGTTGTGTTGATGGGGTTTGTATTCGGGTGCTGCTTTATGCGGACGATATAGCTATTATGTCCTCATCGCCAGAAGGTCTTCAGGCTATGGTATATAAATTAAATATGTATTGCAACACATGGAATTTAAGAGTAAACTTAATAAAATCGAAAGTGATGAATTTTAGAAACGGTGGGAAATTGGAAGCTAATGAAAGGTGGACTTTTGATGAAAATAGATTGAAATAGTAAACAGCTACAGATATTTAGGGCTTGACTTAACTCCGAATTTGTCTTACGAGAACCATCATAAGTCTAAGTTAGCAATGGCCAAAGCTAGTATAAATTGTGTCTGGTCTAAATTTATTGGGTGTAAACACGTTCCACTAACTGTAAAACTATCAAGTTTCCAAGCAGTTCAAAGAGCAACAGTAAGTTATGCAGCTCAAGTTTGGGGTTATAGGGAATTTAATAGTGTTGAAAAAGCATTTAGGTTTTTCATAAAAAAGTTACTAGGTCTACCTCTAAACACACCAAATTATGCAATTTATCTGGAGACGGGGATAGATAAGCTGTATTTGTATACTTTGAAGCTTCATTTTAAGTATTTGTTTGGAGTGTTGGCTATGCCGGAAGACAGGTTGGCAAAAATTTTGGCAAACAAAATATTTAATTCTAACATTTCATGGTATAAAGAATGGAAGATTTTAGGGGCCAAATATAAAGTGGGGATAGACAAGAATTTAGAAGTGTGGGACAAAATGAACTGTAGTTCTAAAAATACTAAATTAAAATATTTACTGAAAAAAATCAGTTTGGAACAGAGGGAACAGCTTCTACTAGCAGCAAAAAATGGGAAATTTCGTAAAATTTACTCCAGTTTAGATTTTAACCTAGGGCAACAACACTATTTTAACTGTAGTAAAAATGAATATAAGTTGCAGGAATAAAATGGGCATTTAAGTGTAGAGCCGAGTTAATTCATTTAAATTTTAAACCGTGGGTTGAAGGGAAAAATTATCTTTGTTCTTTATGTAATATGGGAGTAAACGAAGACGTATACCATTTTGTGGCAGAATGCCCGATATTGGTGCAACATAGAAAATCGTATCTGAGTAAAGAAAGATTATCGATGTCAGAGTTCAAGGACTTTATGAATGGTAAGGATTGGGGAGTATTATGTAAATATCTTGAACAAGCATGGCATTCATTATAGATGGGCATTGATAAAAGAAATTAAATTTTGATAATACTTTTATGTTGCGATCGCTGATCTTTATTGTTATTAGGAATTTAATATCTGTACTCATTTCTAATCAAACTTGTATTTATGTGTGTATTGATAATTTTTGTTTGTCTAAATAAGTTTAGTAAGTGTAAGTTTATAGTTCTGTGGCTATTAATTAATAAATTATTGTTAGTTGTTGCCAACCTAGCAGACGGCTGAAAGCCATGCTAGACTGTATGTTAGAAAAGAAACGTTATAATTCTGTAAAGTAAAGCAATAAAGCATATTATGTTATTATTATTATTATTATTATTATTATTAATAATTGAATACCAATTTGGAACGTGAAGTTAGGTACACATATTTCTCACAGGCACTATAGTTTCACTAAGAAAAGATTTTAAAATATTTAACATTTAAGGTTTAAAAAAATCCCTAAAACAATAAATATTGTTTGTTTATTTTCCTTAAAGCTAGAAAGCTGAAATTTTGTACATTTATTTAATATTAATTTTTATACTTTTATACTTTCCTTAAAGCTAGAGAGCTGAAATTTTGTACATTCATTTCTTACAAAATACATATATATAAAAATAAACCAGTTATACATTTTGTCACGTTCTGCTAAGGGGTGGAAATTTAATAATATATACATAGACAAAATTGACAAACATAAATATAAGTTAGAATATTAATCATTGTCTATGTATAACAGAAACGCAACTATATGAAAAAAAAAATAGCCTGACGTTCTAACTTATAGCCTTTAGTCCCAGTATGTTTCCAGTTTGTAAACATATATAACTTAGTATATTACTCAAAGTATATAATACTTACGTTAATAATTAACTGCGTTAACGTAAGACTACAGTTGTCGCACAAAAATAGATTTAAACTACTACACACCATCACTGATTACGACCACCCGCCTCTGACCTGCACTTTTAACAAACCAGCTAGTTCACCCCACTTATCTTATCTTGTTCCGGCTCTTCAAACATGCTTATTTGTCGATTGCAGTCCATCAGAGATAAAATATCTCAATCTGACTAAGTTTGCTTCTGAAAAAGTACTAGTAAACAATTACCCGAAAACTAATGTTGGATATTGTTTTTGATAAAAAAATATTTGATATATTTTCAAAACTCACAATAACCAATTACTTAATTGTTTTGTGTTGTGATAGGCAGCTAATGTGGCTCAAAATACATTACAAACACTAAATTAAACATATAATATCTTTCGTACAAATATTTCACACTATACACCTTCATCATGGATAGACACATGCTTGTTAGGGCCTAAGATGACTAAAAATGTTAAAGCGTTGTCTTCTCCGTAAAATAAATTGCAATTCGTTAGTTTTTTATTGCGTTTTACAAACCATTTAAGTTACTAAATCTTTATACATATGTTGACTCTATATTAAGAATACACTTTAAAATTTCCAGCTTATTAGGAAAGTTGAAACATTTACTTTAACTTATATAAGTTTGACTGTTGTCATATTGCGATTGTATCCTGACGGTAAATGAGGTATTAAAGCAACTGATGGTTTTCACAGCGATATCAGGTGACTGTAAATCGCACAATATCATTTCTTGTTATTAGTATTAAAAGACATTATATTATACCCAGGTGCACTTTAATCCGAAATCATTTTAATTAAGCATAATGCAGGAAATCCGTAACTGTGAGAGTACACAGTGACTTTTAAATTTTAAAATGGTGCGTCAGATGTTTAATAATCCTACTGTAAAACTAAATTGAAATAATAGTTTTTTTCTTATTTCTTATATTCTTTTGGGGATTAACCGACGAATTTATTTAACATTTAACACTAATAGAGTTTTAATTAACTTTAACCTGTGACATAGGGATTGAGACATGTAAATAACATTATAGTATTATAATGTCTGTATTCATAGTATTCGATGAAGAATTTCAACATATGCAACAAATACTAATATAGAATGATTGACAAACAAGTTGTTTGGAAAATATAGGAGATTCCAAAGAAACATTTTCCACTTAATTTTTAAAATATGTTTCTTTAAGTAAATGGAATATTTATTTAGTTTCTGTATATTGTAATATTAATCTGTTAACATAGTGATTTCTTTTTGTAGTAAATAATGTGCGTTGTTCTAAAATAAGCAAATGCAGTACAGAAAAAATCATTAACTTTAGTATTAAAATGTAAAGTAAACGTTTAAAATTAGTTACAAATAAACTTATTTGATCATACAAACGTACAATTTAGCCCAATTGTACATATTAGTAATTCAGTTCCTGTAACTTAAATAGTAATTTTAACAAGAATACTAAAATTGACATTGTTGATAGTCTAAATTAATAGAGTAAGTTCTATAGGATAAGTTTATGGAATCTGGAATAGTGGCTAACAACCAATGCGGCTCAAAATACATTATCCTAACACAGGATAATAGTTTATCCTAACATAAAACCACTTCTATAAGAAGTCTGTATGTTTTAAACATTGATATACTCAATGATACGCGAAATATCTTATTATATATTTAATGGTTAAAGTTATATTTAATAAAATCTAAAACTGAAAACGTCTCTTAAAGAATAAAGGAAATTTAAGTTATTTTGTCTCTGAGATTTAAAACGTTGTCATTTCGTTTTTAAAATATGAATATTTCAGAGATTATTAGTCACGCGTTACTCATATTTTAATCAACGGGTTTCAATATATGATTATCAACATCTCCTAAATTTCTTAAGAAAAAGTCTCTTAAAAATGATTTAATTCGTATTTAAAATGTTTATTAAATCGGTCAGGAAACCATGTAGCTTACCTCACAGGCTATAATAATAGTATTTGGTGTAAAACACTTCAACAAATTCCTATAAAACATGCTGTTGCAGTGTGCCAAATTTTAAAGGTTGGTCCTAAACAGTTTTAAAATTACGTATCACGTTAATGAATGGACATTTTAAACAATGTCTAATTTTAAACAAACTGTTTTATTTACTTTGCCACAGTTATTACTTATTTCATATTGTGATAACAACAGCCATTTTCCCAATAAATGGCCAACTTTAACATTTTTGTACATGGATTTTCGTTTTGTAAAAGAATTTTTTTAAATATATTTTGGGTAAATAAGTAATTTTCAAATTTATTGCATTTTTTTAATATTTATTTTTCATACTTCCAATGAGTCGAAACCGAAAAATCTCATCAAAATCGGATTGCGGATTCGCGAGAAAAGTGCATAAAAATTCACCGTCGATTCATTTCAGGAGCATCTCTACGCATTTTTGTTGTTGTTATTTCCGGTTGTATTTGTAGTACAAAATAAAAAAAAGTAAAATACTCGTAACTGAATAGTCTATTAAAATGTTGGTTTATACTTACATTAAAAATATATCCTAACCTCAAAAATCAAAATGTCTTGATATAATGATATATTGTTTGTTTGCCAATAATGCAATAAGTATTAAGGAAAAGAAACAACTTAATTTTAACTTGATAAACAGATTCTAACACATGTTCACAAAAACAGTATATACAAAACCTACACTTTAAAAATGCAATTTATACCAAGACAATTTCTCATTAAATGAGAAGCGTTAAATTTAGTCATGCATTTATAGCATAAACATACATGTTTTATAAAAATTTTACAAAGATCTCATCATTTTTACTGCAATTATTGCATTTTACGTAAAAACAAAATACATTGAGAAATTTTGATATTTGTGGTTAGTGTGTATTTTAGCGGAACTACACATCGACAGTTCAATATTCATTTACGAATATTTTACTTTTTTTTTTAATAAATACAATTTTACCTTCCCGATTACTTCACTTTTTAAATTTGTATTTCTACAACTACTAACTAACAAAGAGGACAAACTTTAAATATATTATTATCTACCCGAGTAATCAGTTCTTCTTACTTACCTGAGTTGTAAGTTTTTAATTGCAATATCCATTTTTTCCATTGATCTAGTAATATATTTTAAAGATTAATAGATGAAATAGATTTTATTTTAAATCACTTATATTTAAATTAGTGTGTTTGCGAACTATCTGGAATAAATTATGGGAAACTGTATTAATTTTCTGTTCAGTAAAATTTAATCTTTTCCGCAACGTTAAACATATTTAAGTTATTTACAATGGATAAATTATACCTACTCATTTGTATTAGTAATAATAATAATTATCATGAGTTTATTTATAAATATCAAAAATAAGAAATACAACATCAATTATAAAAAAAAAAAACTCAAATACATTGACAACGTCCATCTGTAGAGCGTCATAGAAATAATCATAAACACTGTAACAACCAAAACAGTACATAACAAAACGATACACCAGTACCACTCATCAATATAACCAGCGAGTTCATACACCCATTAGTAATCAAACAACTCCATCAAATATTTTCTATAACTATAAGCTTCAATATGATACGACTAACTACACCATATAAACCAATCTTTTCCGTTTAAATACTGCATGCAATCACTCTTTGCATTCTATACTGCAAAATCACTGCATTATAAATTATTTTAAAACAGGATAAATAGTTAAATAGTGATGAATATCCTCTACTTCTAGTCTATTACACAATGAACATGTATGAGCTGCCTCGGCCCTATCAACGCTAAAATTTAAATTCAAACCCTTCATTTAACTCCAATACAATTCGCGATGTCCATAATTCTGTACTTTGATTAATAAGACATTCTCAAAGTCTAACTTAATACAATGTTGAAGATTTATTATACATAATTTTTCTCCATTGTCTTTAAAATAATTGTGTTAGCTTGTTTTTTTTTAATAGTACCCTTTGGATAAACCTAAAACGTAAACTTTAAAGTACACAAAAAAGTTGGGCTAATTCCAGTCTCCAAGTACACTACAAAACTCAGGTGAATTCTTTGGCAACCAAAACATTTTTTTATTTAGAGTTTTTCTGTTATTTCAAATATCTGTGATGCGTGACATAAAACTGCTCTTGAGACAGCCTTAAATGTTTCCGTTTTTGTGGTCATTGGTACGTTATTATTCATTTGTATATGTATAAAAATGTGGTAACGTGAAACCGTTTTAAGCACAAGAAAAAGTTGTATGTTAATAGCTCGTATGAAGTGTATTTAATTCCTGTTTTCGCCTAATTGTTTGAATTTGTTTCAATTATTTTGTTTTAATTGTATTTTAGTTTTCCGTTTTGTTTTTCTCTAAACTGTGTTACTGCTGGACAATATTTAGACTGTAAAGAACATTCTAGTTTTGAATAAAGTAATAATAACTTAACACACCGGCCTACTGGGACAGTTTAATTTACACAGTGGTCTTGTTTCTCGAGTTTGTAATTTTGTTTCAAGCAAGTCACAAAAGTTTGTTTAAAAGGTTGTCGTTTAAGGATAGCTTTTCGATAAACGTAGAATAGGGAAGACGACGATTCAGTTGAAAATTTAATCTTTTGCAAGAGGTGACTACAAGGTTGATATTCAGATTGATTAACAACGTTTAGTGAAGCTATTCAACACGGGTTTAATGAATTACTGAGGAGTGTGTAATTTACATTGTATATTATTTATCGTGACAGTATATGACACTTTAAGTTTGCCCTTTGTTATATTATGCGAGAGAATTATGTATTAGAAAAGCAAGGGTTGTAATTAAGCAGCACGAAATAGCCTTGGAAGAAAGTTGTCTTATATTTTAGCGACGAAAGGCTTTTATATACGTTGCATTTTTATTGATACTTTTATTTTAAAATATTAAATATATTTATTTTTGTAAAATTATAAATCAGATTGATACTTATGTTCTAAACAGCTATTTAGCAAGCAGTTAAATTTAAAATCACTGGAAATGAATATAACGTCATGTACGTCAACTTAGTTTTGTACAATAATAGTAGATATTGTTTTTTTTTTATTATTAAAATGAACATATTTTTTTAAACTTAAAAACTTGATACACTTACAAAAGTAAAAAAGTATAAATAAGTTGTTTTAATTTATTATCCTTGACTTATAATTATTTTTCGTCACATCGTAAGGAGTTTTGAGATAATGCATATAAATCTTAGTTTAAAGAAATGTACATATAAAGTTTATTTTTGTTCAAATTTAAAAGTTTAATATTTGTCCATGGACTACACATTTGGTAAGTTTTTATTGATTTGGAGTTCGCACAACTACTTGAATAGAGCATTATGTCAAGTAGTCTCGTAAAATGTCGTACTTATAAAGTTAGAGCACAGATTCACACCACTGTAAAACGTATTGCCAATTATTCTTGGAGCCATTCTTATTATTTGCAGCCAAAAAAGTATGTCTGTGTGATGGATAAATTTTCACAAAAAATTTACTTTTACCGAAAATTTACATAAAATGAAACACAATTTCAAAAATTAATTAAATTTTAAATTTTTCTTCTTTATTTAGTTATTTATAGATCTTCTGCGTTATTTATGAAACACACTCCGCAACATCTATCAGAAATAGATAATGTCAATCTTTTAAAACAAATTCACAATCTAGTTCTGCCTAGAGCGAAATCCGTTATAATCAAATTAATCAATATGTTATTCACGAATTTGTAAATTATTTTCTTACTGAATATCATTCTCACGGCATATGAAATACATTTTCCTTAAGGTTAATAAAAATGGTTAGTAAAATTTCTCTTCTAAATTAAAAAAATAATTATGTTTTTGTATTATGCTTACTTTAAATTAATGATGATAAGTATATAGTTTTCTAAGACTATTTAATTCCTAGTTTAATCTTAATTATGTGTGGTATCGGTAGCTTGTGGTCTAAAAATTACTAATTTAATTTCTAGCCTTCATTGGCTGGAATTTAAAAAAAATAATTGATTGTTTTTTAATGGTATTTTAATTTATAAAAATGCATCTACGGTACCATATTTAATAGGTCGCATTGGAAGAACAGTTTTCGAGATAGCAATAGAAAACAATAAAGTAGTGTAGATACCGGTACACATGCTTATATACAAGAAGTTTGCACTTATAATAATAATAATAATAATAAAAGTGTGTTTATTATTACAACAAATTTTCAAGTTTACAAAAAAATACTATTAAATACTTATTTACATAATGAAAGAAACAAAATAACAATATCCAAATATAATAATACATATTAAGAAACAAAACTAATAACTACAGTAAAAAAAATAATATCACACTTTATGGCATGACCATTTAAAGGTCGTCCGCCAGGTAGGAAACTTTAATAGATTAAATTATACTGAATTATAAAGTTAAAAGATCCAAAACAATATGAACAACAAAATATACACATTGACCAAATAAAAACAATAATACAAAATCTGAATATTGATTAACAAATAAATGTAAAACATCAAACTAAAACACATTTTAAACCCATACATTTGAAATACTACTGCAGGTTGTGAATATAAAAGAGATAAGGTGAGAAGTTACTACCGATTGATATTACCACAAAAAACAATATCGGCATTAATTTGCTAAAAATTAAATTCAAAAATAAATTCCTGCCTAAGCTTAAGTGCTCGACGTACAAAATTCACCAGCCCTGACCAATTTTCACCATTTAAAATATTTATTATTCTTTCCACATCCAGAACCCTATTTCCAAAACAACTTTTCCTAATTTCTCCTAAAATCAGACATCTGCCCAAAAAGTGTGCAATATTTTCCTCCTCATTAGAATTACACATAGAACACTTCCTTTTATTGTCCTCCCTGTCCGGTCTATAATTGAGAGGTAACATGGCGCTCCTTGCTTTAAATATTATGCTGATAATACCTCTCGAAAACCTATCACTTATGTATCCTGCTTGTCCTAGTGATAAATTTAATTTACTATAGATATTATGAAATTGGGACCTATTAACCCGATCGCACCAAACGCTCCTGGACCTCATATCTAATTTCTCAAGTAGACTGCCTAAAGTCTGTCCCCACCGCTTATCCTCAAAAACCTTTAAAAAATCCCCTTCATAGCCACAACTTTCTCCCAATTCCCCCAAAATTTTGCCCATGAAATTTTTTCCCGTAAAATCAGCTTCGATAGTTTTTTTGGTAGCCTGTCATCCGGTAAATATAATGTCCTTATATATTTAAAATTACATTTCAAAAGTTGCAGATGTAAGAGCTTAGCCCCTGTCTCTAAATATAATATATAATTTGGTGTATTACTAGGGAGAGCAAAGAGCTTCTTTAAGAAAAAACGCTGAAAGCTTTCTAATTCTGTAATGTTATTGTAACCCCAGACCTGAGCTCCATATGTAACAACTGTTTTACATGCCGCTTCAAATACGGCCTGTTTAGCAGACAGTGGAATATTATTTTTGGCAATAAAAGCCTTCCAGTTAGTATTCAAGGCATATTTTGCTGTTGAGGTTCTATCCCTAACATGCAATTTAAAACATAAACTTGGCGTAAAAGTGACCCCTAAATATTTATACTTATTAACTGTTTCAATTGGTACATCACCGTATTTCCATTTTCCCCGAACTCCTAAACGTCCCCCTTGCCTAAATACCATTATTTTCGATTTGTCCATGTTTACAGTCAAATTCCATCTCTCACATATGCCTTGAAATTGTCAATCATATTTTGCAACATAACTGGTTCCGTTGACAATATCACTAAATCATCTGCATACAAAAGTACCCTAATGTTAATATCACGTATCCACAAACCACCTCCCACTTCATCATGTATATCATTTACAAACAATGCGAACACTCAAAATTGGGCTTACATAATCAGCTGTAACTTGTTTGCTATGTTAAATCGTGATTAAGTAGTTTTTATAATCTCAACAAAACTAAATTGCCCGTACATTGGTAGCTTTTAAGAAAAATATTTTTAATGACAATAATGTACAAGAAGTTTTCACTCATAGTACACCGTCTAATTACTCCCCTTGTAAAGCTACCGTGGTTTAGAAAACACTCTAGGTGTCCATCATCAGGCCGTACAAAAACAGTCGAACCACTCAATTACGGTCACTGAATCACATAAATATAAAACCAATTAAAACACAACAAACAAACGTTAATAGCACGTACTTTGGCCAAAATATCGCGTGCGATACCGGTATCAAGACGGGGAAACCTACAGTTTTCAAAATTAGATCACCAGACGGTGTACTACAATTACAAACTTCTTGTACATTATCGTCATTAAAAATATTTTTCTTAAAAGCTACCAATGTACGGGCAATTTAGTTTTGTTGATATTATAAAAACTACTTAATCACGATTTAACAAAGCAAACAAGTTACAGCTGATTATATGAAAGCCCAATTTTGAGTGTAATATTTTGTTAGCTGTAACATTGCTTTCGAGCAAATTAAAAGTGACAGTATAAAGCAAATGATATTAATTTTAGAAATTAACTTGCTCTTTGTTTGCTACAAGTTCTTGCTATCGGTGAAAGATTTATTCAGATTCATGTACAAAGGATTAGATGAAAATGTAATACCAGGTTAAATTTTTGTAATGTTATGTTTCACCTTCTCATCCCTTCAAGGTTATCCGTTGTAGAATTATATTTAAAACCTTTAAAGTGACTAATTGGCGCAACACTTTCAGTGTGTTATTAGTGATAAAATAGGTTGCATATACCCAGGTGCACTTTTCTCCGTACGCAGTCTAATGAAGCATAATGCAGGCAGTCATTATCTGCACTCCAAGTAGGCCAGAGAGTATCATATTTTGTATCAGTTTAAGCACCATATGTCAGAGTTTCTTTTATATGACTACCGAATTAAAAAAAATACTTCTACCATCTAAACCAACTTGAGTTAAAATTTTTTGAATTTTTAATTTTAGTGAATATTTTAGACACATTTTTAGAAGGTAGAGACTAATGATGCTAGACATCTTGTTTCACTCAGTTTTTTTCCACTGATAATTCCACTGTTTTAGTAAAAATATGGGTAATGTTTCTAAGATTATTTTTCAAATTATAAATCCATCGAAGCAAATTAGTCAAATATAACATGTAATTGTATATGCAATTATAAATGTATTTTAGCTAGGGCTATGTAATTTACTGTTTACGCCATTTATGATTTTGAAACTATTTTAAATTTTGTATATTTTTATGTAAACCACACTCTTTTAAACTATTGCACTTTTAGATTGAAAACGACCATAAATAAAATAATAATAATAGATTATAATATGATTGAAACACTTGATTTAACAACTCAACACATACTTCAGACTACTAAGCGGCTTTTACGTTCAACACAGTGTGGTAATATTACATCTAAGGTTGGTAAACAATATTCTCCACACCAGAACCTCCCAATTACCTCGTGTTGCTGAGTCCACACCGTTACTCTTTCGAGTAAATATGGTAATCCAGTCGGCAAACACATTGAGAACACCGCTCCACTAGACTGACTGATCCAATGAAAGTTAAGCTAAAGTACACAATTTACTATGACATTTCTTCAAAAAAACGTTAACAGTTTTTCGAGTAATAAAAATGAATGCAGCAGGAACAGAGGTTTTGGTTGTTTAATCAATTTTGATTTCTAAAGAAACAGGCGTTTGAATAGCAAAAACTATTAAATAAACATTAACTTCTCTTGTATGCAAGAACATTTTGTAAACTAGTTTACAAAATAGTCTAACAATATCAATACTTGTAAGTAAAGTTTATATTTCAACTATATAAATATGCATAAACACAGAAATTTAATAATTAAATACTTACATATTATTTTATTAACATAAAATGTAGTTTTTTTTTTGGTAAGGATAGGAATGACATTAAATAAGTTAATGTTTTATGTAAGGTTTTTATGAATGACGTCGATACTAATAATGCTTATGAAAGGTGGTAACAATAGATTTGAACACAAACCGCGCTGAAATTATCTGTAATAACTGCTTTGTTTAGTTTACATAATGATGGCCTCAGATTAAAATAATTCGACCACGGAGCTGGACCGCTGACGTGAGTTGAGCAAATTTCCAAAATTAAGTTCATATGCCTATGTTTTAGGGTATCAACCAACAATTTGGGAAATATGAAATACTCACGAAGGCGTTGATCAGCTGTCTGTGTGTACGCAATAATTAGTAGAATTTGTTTGCGCCTAGTGGCCTCGTGAGTTTGCACCACTTGGCTTCGAACCGGGTACTTTTATGGTATTTTACATTTTGGTCGATTTTGGGGGAACCAAGCAAGCTATAAGGTCTCGTAAAAAACAAAATGTGCAGAATGACATCCTACATTTATATTTTCAGAAAAAAACTCTAACAAAAATCATTATCGTAGTAAAAATCTAAAAATACAGTTACTTCCTGTCAAAAAACGTACTTCCGGTTGTTGGACTTTCTTGGCTAACGAACTCGTCCGAGCGACATAGGCAACCGACACGTGTACCAAATTTGGACAAAATTTGACTTAAAATGCGGCCGCTAGAGTGCGAACACATATATACATTTATATATATGAATTTTAATGACACCCCAAAATGTGTTCTGTTGACCATGATCGGTGCTCATTTGCTACTCCCAACCATGGTTCTCACCATAAGGGCCACTGCAATAGCTCATTTTTCCTATGGAAATTCGCTAATAAGCCAATAAGCCATTGTTTTAACCAATGGCCAAATATTGAAGTAGGATATATGAAGTGTTGGTCTTTCTTTATGAAGTGTGAAGTGTTAGTTTACCCAGAGTTTGTTGTTTGTTGTACAGGAGACAACGTTAAAGGGTAAACATTGAATGTTGTGTGTCAGGTATAAGCATATCTCACAAATCCAATTCAAGTATTAATGAAACATGAATTGCAGAAGTTAAAGAAGCCATAACGATTATTTTCCTACCATTTACTAAAATTACTTTTACTGGAATCAAAGTCACATTGCCAGAATTGTTGAAATTGTTCATTAGCGAATTTCCATAGGAAAAATGAGCTGTCGCAGTGGCCCTTATGGTAAGACCCAAGGTCGGGAGGAGCAAATGAGCACCGATCATGGTCCCCAGAACACGTTTTGGCGTGACATTAAAAATCATATACGCTATATATTTATATGTATATATGTGTTCGCACTCTAGCGGCCGCATTTAAGTCCGATTTAGTTCAAATTTGGTACACATGTTGGCTGTCTACGTCACTCGGAAGAGTTTGTTAGCCAAAAAAATCCAACAATCGGAAGCACGTTTTTTGACCGGAAGTAACTATTTTTTGTGATTTTTTCTACGATAATGAATTTTTATCTGAGTTGTTTCTACAAATATAAATGTAGGATGTTATTCTGCTCATTTTGTTTTTTTACGCGACCTTATAGCTCGCATGGTTCAACCAAAATCGATCAAAACGTTAAATACCATAGAAGTATCCGGTTCAAAGCCATGGCCATGTGGTGGATTCTAATGTGGGATTGGCGTGCGAAGCACGCAATGCATTGCGTATTGAAGATACTCCCAATACGGAGATTGGCGTGCGAAGCACGCAATGCTTTGTGTATTGAAGATACTTCCAATATTCGGAATGCCGTGCGAACCATTTTGCAGCTATTCCGCATCGTCGTGGATAGACCTATTTCCCAAATTGTTGGTTGAAACCCTAAAACATATGCTTATAAACTTAATTTTGGAAATTTGCTCAATTCACGTCAACGGTTCATCTGCGTGGTCGAATTATTTTACTTTATTATACAGGCAGAACATAGAAATCGCTAACTTTGTCACACACTTAAATAAGATTTAGCATTTTACTATTTATGACTGACGTAACCAAATTTGAATACAAGCTTTCTGATTTTGAGTTTGAAACACATTATGTAATATTTGAATTATTAAATTAGTTGCTTGCATAATTATTATAAAGGACAAAACAATCGCAAAAGTATCAGATTTTATTGTGTATTATTTGACAATATCCTAAATTAAAATTTAGTTACAGACTTAAAAATTCCATATGTAAAATGTAATTTTATTTTATAATATTTTCAAAAAAGTATTAATCTTTATGCTTTAAGGGCAGCCCGATTTCCATAAGAGCATAATGTTAACTAGGTGACACATATCTCTCGTTCAGTAAGAGCTAGAGTCACAATTTTTGTTTTGAAAGATTAGGTCTTTGCCTAGTTCCTATAAGGAGTTTTTCTTTTTTTTTAATTTATGATTATTTTTTTAAATGTGTTCAAATTTAAAAATTTTTAATAGAAAAGTATTTTTATTCAGCAAATATATTACATAATTTTGAAAACCCCTCATTATAGGAACTAATATTTACTGCCAAAAACATCAAGTACAAAATTTCATTGTGATACATCCAGTAGTTCTTGAGAAATGTGTCGCGAAAGATTAAAAATGGCAAACTTCGGAAAATCACAAAAAACAGCTGAAAACAGAAAACATATTTTACATACTTGGCTTTAATACTCACCTAAAAATGAATTCAAAATGTTTTTGTTTATTTTTTATTGACAATTTATAAGCAGATTTTTAAAAGTGTTTTACATCGTTGGAAAGAGGAAATTCTGAAGAATAATAACTAACAAAAAACCAAAAATTAATAAAAAATATATCATTTTTAGGTTGGGGTGCCCTTAAGCAGCAACACACACATACATTAATTTTGTATTTGCTCTATTTTAGTAATACATATAATATTCAACTTAAAAGTAAAATCTAATTCAAGTAATATGTTTTCATTTGTTATATGTTTTATGCAATTTAGTGTTATAAAGATTAGTTTAACATTTTGTAAAAACTTTCTTAGGTAGAATTCCAATTTTCTGAGTAAACAATTTTGAAGAAGCAGTTCAAGTATGATTACAATGTTTGATTGCTAGAACAGATTTTCGTCAATTAAGACATCCTACATTAATATGCAAAAGTTACAAACGCGTCATTAACAAGGTAAAACACAGTCTTTTCCGAATTTTAACTGCATAAAATGATAAGTACTCTGAAATATTACTCTAAACACAATTGACACGTAACAGTATAAACTTTATAGAATTATAATATCAAAGAATCGTGTATCTGTTCCTACTACTATAATTTAATTTATATTACATTTTGCGGAACACAATTTTGGAATAGTAAGTAAATTAGTAAGGCATTCCGATATTATAAAACACCATATTGGGTAGGTTCCCAAGAAATTAGATTTGCAGTGTTGTTAGGGAACTGCAAATAAACAATGTAGATAAACATCGACATGCAAATGAACATGTAGATACATGTTTATTTTTTGATTGACACAGTAACTGCCAAATTCTTCACAAGTTTATGAACAAATTATTACCAAACTGATACAAACAATACAAGGGTGGAAGGTCTTGGTCGAGTTTTTTTGTTGTCAAAATTGGACCAAGGGAGTAAAAAATTGACCAGTAAAAGAAATAAATCAATATAACTATTTTTAATATAAAAAAAAAAAATTTCAACCGTTTAGAGATATTATCATAAGAGATGGATAAAATAGAGCTTCAAGAACAAAAACCAAACACGCCTTAGTCACAGTAGAAAATCCGTTCAAACATATTATAAACATTGATAAAAATCTTAAAATTTAGTTTACAATATTTATTAATACAACCAACTTTTGATGCAAGGGTCTACGAAAATTATGTCGCAGAATATACATTGAATTTACTACCTTAGAATAAACAATATCTAGCACATTAAAAATGTTTGCATAATTTCTAAATATTACTAAGACTGTAACATTTTTATATTTGCAACCATTGGGGGAATAAGTTGCCACAATTTTCTTAGAAAGCAGACTCAAATTTTGTTCAAAGTTATTTTGAAACTTGTAAATTAAGTAAACATTTTAAAACTATTTTTAGTATCACTTACCCTATTAGAGTTGACTAAACATTACCACAGAAAAAAACCCATCACCACCCATTGCCTTAGTAAAAACAATGCTTAAACAAATCTTTTTAAAAAATTTTTTGGGTAACATTAATATTTTTTGTTAGCCACATTTTGTTTGATAATTGCAACCCATGCATACTTCTGTTATAATTATGGTTTAAGGAAACTTTGAAGTAATTTGTTGTAAATGGAAACCATCTGAGCCTGTAGAGTGAGCTGAAAGAGATTTGACATTTGGATATTTTTCAAAGTAGATATTTATTTGAAGAATGTATAACTCACTAAAACAGTTGTAAAACAGTTGTGGGGTTGTAGTTTGGCTTTTGTAGCTTTATCACTGAGGATGGCGACTTTGTCGTTGAAACGCGTTTGATTTATTAAACGTATTTGTTGCGAGATTTTGTCTTATTATTTTATTTCATCACAAAAACAGACTATATCTATATATATATATATATAAGCGAAATACCACTCACTCACTCACTCATCACGATTTCTCAAAAACTACCGAACAGATTGAAATGAAATTTGGTATGTATCTTCCTCTAGGGCCATAGGAGCTCACTAAGAAAGGGTAAGAAAATTTTCGAAATTTTAGGAGGGGTTTGGATGATCAAAGTTACTAAAATCATAATTTCAGATCTTTTATTATTATGACAATAGTGCTTTTATTATTTAAGATCTATATATATATATATATATATATATATATATATATATATATAAGCCAAATACCACTCACTGACTGAACACTTAAAAAGAATACAATTACGTTAAAAAGACTGAAAATACCAACCACCATGGGCAACGCCATTCGGGTCAGCTAGTAAATACATATATACAGACTGTTGGTTTCTAGACTATAAATATAAATGTTTGTTTATTAACAAAACAACTGTTTAACATAAAAAAAAACTAAAAGTTTGTAAATATTGCAATTAATACGATATATCCAGCGTCTAACACAGCAACAAATATTAACTGTTTAAATAACTCATTCAAAACTTGCAAGGCCTTACTAATAGACTGGTTAAGTTAAGAATAACATTAAATATATTATGTTTTTAAATAAAGATATAAAACATATAAGCTTTCTAGAAATTTCTAATACATTATACCTATTATATTCTACTGTAAACAATAATATCAAATAGGAATTTAATACGAAAAAAATAATTCAAAAGTGCGTTACAGGTAGAAAGATATAAACCGTTTAAACATAAAATTTAATAATTGTTTTTATGTATGAAAAAAAAACATTTGGTAATAAAAACTAACAAAATCATGATTGAAAAAGTTGAATACTAGTACGAAAACAAAAACATTTATCCGAAAATAATAACTATGTAAAAGCTTACGTGGTCTATGTATTAAAATCAAAGCCCTTTTCCATTAGGTGGGTATTAATACAGTTTCATTTAGCTTTGGCTATTAGAGAATGCAGACTATTTATGTGAGTGTATTTGTTTAAGGATTTATTTGGTTCAATCTGTATTTAAATGTATATTTCGCGAATGCTTTTGTGTTAATTAATAGAAAAACTACTCTTGCTAAGGTGTTAATGGTGTATTTGACGAGTTAAAGTGTTGTCTGTCTGTGATTTAAGTTTTGTCTAAAATTGCTATGTCTCCACCTTAAATTATAGCACCCTAATAGTTTCAAAGAATAACGCTGTAGTTGAAGACCAATATAAACAATGCATAAAATATATACAGAGTGAGGCATAAGTCTGGAAACAGCTTAATATTTCAAAAAGTACGAGTCTTATGAGATAGGAATAAAAGCAGTTATTCACAACCATAAAATAACCTCTTTTTGGTGAGTTTGAAACTTTTGACCGCCATTTGGATCCGCCATCTTAAAATGAACTTCATTTTTACTTTCTCCACCCTATACGTAGTATATGGAGAAAGTATTGTTTTCGTAAAAATGTTCGAATTTGAATTTTCAGTTGAATTATCTGTTTTGGTGCTCCCAGAACCCCAAAAAATTGTTTAGTGCAATTATCTGTGTTGGTGCTCCCTGAACCCAAAAATATTTTTAGTGGAATTTTTTGTTTTGGTGCTCCCTGAACCCAAAAAAGTGTTTTTAACGCGGTGTCTGTCTGTCAGTCTGTCAGTATGTATACACGACCAGAGAGGACACTATTGGTCCGATTTTCATGAAATTTGGTATGTAGGTACTAAACCCTAATATCTCCAGGCGTTTTTTTCATTTTTTGGAATTTTTAATTTTTAAGGGTAATTTACCCCTAAAAACCCATAAAAAACGACAAAAATGCAAATTTCTCAAAAACGGCTCTAACGATTTTGATCAAATTTTCAGTATTTATAGTGCTTAAGATGCCAAACAAAATGACACCACCCGCTTTTATCAAAACTTCGGCGTTTTATAATTATGGGGAAATGTTAAAAAATAAACAAGTTTATGTTGTCAATCTAGCATCACGGCGGCGGCCGCACGGGGTAGCACAACGGTAGCGAGCACGGCCAGTAATTCAAAGGTCGCGGGATCGAATCCCACCTGGGACAATAATTTTTTTATACGATTGACGTAGGTAGAATATTAGTTTTTTGTTTTGTTCTAAAAAGTAGTAAATAAAATGATTAAAAACAATATTATTTTGACTACAGTAAGTTGGGAGAAAGTTTGTGTCAGTTAATTGATACCGTTTATTTTAAATGTGAAGGTGGTCATGTGATACATCATTTCGATGTAGAATTTCATGAGAAAACCAATGGTGAAATTTGCACATCCATATTTTAACCGATTCAAAATGGCGGCCAAAAACAACGAAATCGTGTTTTTCGATTTTGCCCCATTTTGCTGTACTATATAAATAAAAAAATTATACTTCTTTTTGAATTCAGAAGTAAATAAGCTTTCAAACGATATGCCACACAACTGTATTTGGTTGAATTACTCGAAATCAATTTTGAAAAAATCAAAATGGTTGTAACTAAAAAATGTTTAATACTAAAAGATATCGTTGTGTGGCATATCGTTTGAAAGCTTATTTAATTCTGAATCCAAAAAGAAGTATAATTAATATATATATTTTTAAATAGCACAGCAAAATGGGGCAAAATTGGAAAACACTATTTCGTTGTTTTTGGCCGCCATTTTGAACCGGTTAAAAGTATGGATGTGAAAATCTCACCGTTGGTTTTCTCTTGAAATTCTACATCGAAATGATGTATCACATGACCACGTTCCCATTTAAAAAAATGAAGTTCATTCCAAGATGGCGGATCCAAGATGGCGGTCAACAATTTCAAACTCACCAAAACGTGGTTCTTTTATTTTTGTGAATAACTGCTTTTATTTCTATCTCATAAGACTCGTACATTTTGAAATATTAAGCTGTTTCCAGAATTTTGTCTCGCTCTGTATATAAGCAAAGTATCACAATGATAATATATTTATTTATATACATTCTTAATCAAATATCAATAGTAAATAATGGTTTTGAAAATGGAAACAGTGTTCACTAATTAAACATCTCACGTCCTTCTGTTTGTGTCGTAAACAAATAACAACTATTTCACCATTGTATTTCTTCCAATCATTTATTCTTGGGTAATTTAACGGAACCTCGATTACCCTTAGAATGTGCTTATCTCAATGTTTAATTCCAACTTTAAACACATTTCCATCAAACCTTGCCGCAATACGAACTTAACTTTATAAACCAATTGTTTTATTGCTCTCAAAGCACGATTAATGTTTAACTTTAGAAAATAAATTGTTCGTAGCAAATGAAACTGTAGTGTAACTAAAGGCAAATCGACGTAAGCAACTATAAGTAATTTTGTTGAGTTTAAATCTAAACTTGTGCACGTAGTTTTAACAAAACAAAGTGTAAAAACTTTATATATGTTTATTTACCGTGTTTGTGTGTACCAAAAAATGTATTACTATTTCTTATTTTCATAAGTATATACTACCTAAATACTAAATAACATAATCTGTTAGTAAATACTATAATACTGGATTAAACAAGCTATATATCTGTGAACATTATTACATTGAAATTTAATATACTCTTTAACACGTTCACTGCTATGCAAATTTTGTTTTTCCTATGTTAGGAGCTAACCTTTAAATTTTTTATATTTAAGTATAAATGAGTAGAAATTACTTAATTTTTTATTTTTGAACCTTTCTACGTAGTAATCACTTATATATTAAAGCGGACGCACATGTGCGTCCACAGAACACAGGCTTAAAATTGGCGTTTGAAGCACGCAATGCTCTGTACGTTGTCCGCTTCTCATAGTGTTCAGTGTCAAGCTCACATGTGCGTCCTTAACAGTGAACGTGTTAATACATTTTTTGAATAACGAAATTTGCACTAGTACAAATAAAATACAAATACGCAAATGCAAAGTACTAGCTGTTTAATGGCTTAGTAGAAGTATCAAGGTTTTTGGGTTAGGTTAATTACCTAGTGTAATTTCGTTGTAGCCTCAAAACATAAATGCGCAAGTTTGGACGTATTTATTCTTTATTAGTCTGACTACATAAGTTAAAAACGCGATGAAAGATATAGAATACAAAGTAATCTAAACTAATATTATAAAGAGGTAAAATTTGTTAGATTTTTTTGTTTTTTGTTTGTATGTAGGGGGTAATCTCTGGAACTACTAAACTGATTGAAAAAATAGTTTTACTTATAAAAAGCTACACTATCCCTGAGCATCATAGACTATAATTCATTTTGATAAACACCTTTTTTATTTCAATATTTATAAATTTAGTTGGAAAAAATATTAGGTTTGGCCTAGACTGATGAATTATCACATGTATATTTATTACCATAGCAACCAATTGAACAAAATAACAGATACAACAGCTGTTTGCTCCAATATTCCCATTAACAACTGATTTCAAACTTTAAATCAATTATTTACATTTCTAACTTAGGTTTGGGTTTTTTTAAAGTGTAGACCTGAGCCTCGCTGGTTCTTTTAACCTTTATTATAACTTCTGTTATAAAATATACGAAATTATTTGATATAACATTATTTACCACATTAGCTTTGGGGTTATTAATAATATTATAAAAAGTTAAAATTTGTTTGTATGTAGGGGGTAATCTCTGGAACTACTGCACCGATAGAAAAAAAAAAATACTAAAAAAAAGCTACACTATCCTTGAGTAACATAGACTAGAATTAATTTTGATTTAAGGGTTAAAACAACCCCTAAAGCAATAAATATAATTGTTATACTTTCCTTAAAGCAGAGAGCTGAAATTTTGTACTTTTATTTCTTACAACATACATACAAAATGTAAACTGATTTGCATTTTGTCGCGTGCTGCTAAGGGGTGAAAATGTGATAACTCCTAAACCAATACAAATTAAATATTACATTTTCCTTAAAGTTATTAATCTGAAAAATTGTTCATTTATTTTTTTAAACATACATAAAAAAGTATCATGGATTGACATTTTTTCGCTTGCTGCTAAGGGGTGAAAATGTAGTACAAATGTTGATTGTTATACTTTCCTTAAAGCTAGAGAATAAACCCTTAATAAATTAAGAAATTTAAAAATAAGAAACCACTATTTTACATCCTAATAAACATAAATAACATATATTAGAATTAATAGCAACTGCTATTTTATAAAATAACCTGTTTGCATTTGCTTCGACGCGAGTCACCGCGCGGGTTGGAGAGCGAAGCGAGCAGGGGGCGAAGCCCTCTAGTAATAAATAAAATAATAAACAATTTATCTTATAGATTTGCTTTACTGCATACATATTGTCGTCTTAAACATAAATAAATAAATATCACAAACATAATAGTTATATATATATATATATGTAAAAGTAATTACCTTTCTTTTATAATTTCCGCTCACAGTCCTTTTCTTAATTAATTCACTTGGTGACGATCGTTTCGCCTTTCAAATCAGGCATTTTCGAACCATAAACTTTTAGACATTTAGACATTTAAGGAAAGGACTGTGAGCGGAAATTATAAAAGAAAGGTAATTACTTTAACATATATATATATATATATATATATATAACCAGTCCATAAGGCAAAAACAAAAACAATATAATAGTTATAGTTCAATGCATAACACAATTTATGTTACAAAATTCATTTAAATTAGGTTTTGTAATATTTAGGTATTTAGGTTATTTGTTTATACAAACTATAAAACCTTAATAGAAATTTGTAACTGCATACTAAATGTAAAAAACAGCACATACATTTCAATTAAACTTTATTACCATCACAATGATGAAATTACGAAATAAAACTTAATTACTTACTAATACAAATTACAATGATATTTAATAAACTTTACTCTGCAAGAAAGTAAAGTATTTGATTATCTTACGATGTATCAAATAACTAAGCCGATCATACTAAAGACAGATTATAATAAAGTATGCATAGGAGCGAGCTAAAAGGTAGAAATACATATTTCATAAATTCCTCTTCTTCCTTTTAGAAGCACATTAATTTTAAGATAAAGAGAAAATGTTTATAAGAAAGTATCATTATGTTTGTTCTTTACGTTATGTCATGAACTTTGCATATAACCCAGTTTTTTTTGTAGCGGAGGGAGAAATAACGTAAGATGTTTATAAGGTTCATTAAGCGTCCCGTAGCAGGACGGAAAAATGTATTGTAACATATTATCGCTCGTCTCGTCCCGGGCAACAATTCATTCCGTTGATGGTTCATTTAACTTAATTGAATGCATAGAACATTGTGATAGGGTAAATGAGAGTTTCCTGCTCTGCTATAATTAAGATATGTTACTCTCTGAGCTTGTTTACACACTAATTTACTCATCAAACTGTACCTGATGTCTGAATCCAATGTATGTCTCATCAGCAGTATATTTCAGCCATTTCTTGAAAACAATATTATATACTTGCTCCTAATTGAATGATATTTGATTTGGTAAACCGTGTATGATGAATTGAATTATTATAATTTGGTTGTTAAATATGAAAATATGTTTTATATAAATTACATTGTCAACGTCATTATCTACAGACGGCCAATATATAACGTTTTATAGCGTAAATTGTGATATTTATTTTGCAGTTTAAGGGGATTCTCCGTTTTGAAACGGCGAAAATATAAAAATTTCGTTGGTTTGGAAAACGCACAGAAAGCAAATTTGCTGCATCTCTGTAGTTTCCTCTACACTCTCCTAATATGAGGAACATACTGTAAGCTTCTTCATATGCATTCATTTTGCAAATACAACTCACACAAAAACACAATAAATTTGAAAGTCAGTACCTTAGAAGTTAACTAACAGTACTGTGGAATAAAATAGATTAAAAGGCAACAATGAAGAATCCTTAAACAGCTGCTGTTGCATTGTTGTAAAAAGATAACCAGCGTGACTGCTTTATTTCAAAGGCGTTTAAATACAAACTACTTTAACAATACTAATTTTAGTATGTGTCATAAATTGCTTAATTGCGTTTGAAAGCTTTAATTAAATTTTATGGGAGAGTGATGGTTTCGTATTTTATTGTACTAATTTGATTTAAAAAAAGTTTGTTGTCTGAAGCATGGTTTATGCTGTAATGTTTATAAATTACATTCAACGTCATTATCTACAGACGGCCAATATATAACGTTTAATAGCGTAAATTGTGATACTTATTTTGCAGTTTAAGGGGATTCTCCGTTTTAAAACGGCGAAAATATAAAAATTCCGGATTTTTATTTCAGTGTAATTTTATTTTTCTTAATTTTTAGAAGAAAATATTAATACTATTAGTATTAGTATATTTTTAGTATTAGAATTTTTAGAATTTGTTTAGTATTTTTAGTATTTTTAAAAATATTAGTATTTTTTGAGTAATAAATGACATGTAAACAAATTTTAAGTCAGGAATGTTAAGAAAAACTAGTGAAAAGGCCAATTCTGTTAATATATGAGTTGTTACCTTGCACAAATTTTTCATAACCTATGATTTATATTCGACATAATAAACTTTTTCCGCTACTAGCATAAGAACATTTAACTAAACCAAATTACATAATTCTTACAAATATTTTCTCCGATAAGTTATAGTCAAATATTCTAATTTTTAATATTCGTCTTTCTTTGACTTAAGAACATATTAAATAATTCAATCGAGTAGATAATTAGTAGAAAACATATCACTGTAGGGCTGACTTACATTTTCTTTTTTTAGAATGTTTAAATACATTAATGTTTGTCTAGTTAAACAACGAAATTAACCACAAATGAATGTTCTCTATATTTAAGACATTGAAAATCAGTCAAATGTCAGTACACGCACCAGAACTTAAATTATCTTAGACCTTAAACGATATTGATTTAAACTCATGAAATATGTAATATAGAAACAGTTTATTTCGAAAAAGAGAAGAAGAAACATTACTACATAATGTGAAATTAAATTATTATTACACCTTATTTTTGGTAACTATTTTCTTAAAAACTGTAAATGCTATCTTTATTTTCTACTACACACCCAGTTACAGTTTATAGGCAACCAAAACTACTGGAAGTGTATTTGCTTTCAATAAGGGGAAACAATTACTGCGTTATGTCTAAATATTAGTTTTTAGGACTAAAATACAATGTAATATCACAAGAATTTGTGACAATTTAATTTGGATACATTAACGTTCAAATATAATGGACTCAAGGTAAGGCAATATTTCAGATCAGTATTTATAGACTTGAAAAATATAAATAATTCGACAACGCAGCTGAACCGCAGGCTTCTAAAATTAAGTTTATAGGCCCATGTTTTAGGGTTTCAACCAACAATTTTGGAAATAGGATTACACACGACGGTGTTGAATAGCTGCAAAATGCTTCGCACGCCATTCCGCATATTGAGACTATTTTCAATACACAGTGCATTGAGAGCTTCGCACGCCAACCCCCATATTGGGAGCATCTTCAATACACAATGCATTGCGTGCTTCAGACGCCAACCCCACGGTACGATCCACCAAATGGCTTTGAACCGTGTACTTTTATGATATTTTACGTTTTGATCGATTTTAGAGGAACCAAGCGAGCTATAAGGTCGCGTAAAAAGACAAAATGTGCAGAATAACATCCTACGTTTATTTTGGTAGAAAAACTCTAAAAAACATTTATTCTCGTAGGACAAATCTAAAAAAAATAGTTACTTCCTGTCATAAAACGTGTTTCCAGTCCAAGTGACTTAGACAGCCAACATGTGTACCAAATTCGAACCAAATCGGACTTAAAATGCGTCCGCTAGAGTACGCACACATACATACATTAATATATACATATATATATAGGCTTTATATATATATATATATATATGATTTTTAATGACACCCAAAACGTGTTCAGGGGACCATGATCGGTGCTCATTTGCTACTCCCGACCTTGGGTCTTACCATAAGGGCCACTGTAATAGCTCATTTTTCCTATGGAAATTCGCTAATAATTTAAATTATAAAGGTAGTCAGCATTTATTCATAAACTGCTTACGACTTAGAAGTTAAAATTGCAAACCGGGTTTTTAGTTTGTTTAAAAAATGTTAGAACGTTCCTAAAAAATGCCAATTTCAGGATTTTGTTTAGATGTTTGAATACTTCGGTTGACAACTTACGTAAGGAAAACATTTCAATGATTTTTGGCACATATTTGGTAATTGAGGCCTACGTAGAAGATCTAAACTATATGTAACCATCATGAAAATAACACCATATTATATTTGTTTTGATTAAAAAAAAAACATAAGATAATATGTTAGATAAAATAAAAACACTTGCTTTACCAATTTCTATTTTGTTAAAATACCGGAAAATATTGTAAAATAAAGGAGTTACTACTGGTATATGAATTTCATTACATGAAAACAGGAAGGAGATTGTAATTACTGCAAGAACAATCGACGCCAATTGATTGACGTGAGCCAAATACATTATCAAAGTAAAGTATCCAATTATGAAGATATAGTTAAAGGGTAGGCGAACTGCTCTAGTTAATTTTCCTTTGTTCTCCCCATTCAAGTGTAAAATCGTCTAAACCAATTATTTGTAAGGGTCGACGTGAGGAGTTGTGTCTGTACGTGTCAGTGTTTAGCGCAGGCGCAATGAGAAGCTATAAGAACCTTGGGACCTATAACCCAAGATAATGAATGTGACTACCCTAAGGAGGAGCTAGCATATTTAAACTGCTCCCTTAGCTGACTAATGAAGTTTCAGCGAGGATTTAGCATACAAACCTTCATTCCAGAAGACATTACCAGCTAAATATTCCTTACTAAACACTTTTTATTTTCCTTTCTCTCGTTTTAAGTAAAATAAAACTTGTTTAACGACATCAAAATAATTCTTACATATTGTGAATTATTTGTTTCATATGAAAAATTATATCTGTTATAGGAATACATAATTTATGGGCTGCATGTTATAATATTGCCTAGAAAAATTCACCAAAAATTATTTTTTTAAGTGACAAAAAATAAAAAAATAAAAAGATAACACATACAAGGAAATGTAAAAGAGATTGATAAGAAAGTAGTGGAATATTCAAAGAGGATAATATTATTATAACAATTACAAGTAGAAAACGGAACAATTATTGAACCACTTTATGTACATCATGTCAAAAACGGATAAAGGTATTGTGATGCAAATTGTAATATAATATTTTACTATATATTTTGTGGGTATAAAGTTTGTTGCCACAATACACACACACACACACACACACACACACATATATATATATATATATATATATATATTAGTCACGTCGTGTAGTATGTTTTTCAAAAATAAGTAATGTATTTAAGTGTCTAAACTATTTTTTATATATGACTCGTTTTTTAACGATATTTCCATTCAAATTTTATAAAAAGTCTACTCTCGAAAGTTTTGCATCTACACTTTTATTACACGTTTAGAAACACTACCTATAACAGTTCAAAGTTTCAGGATAAATAGAAATTTGAGTAACAATAGCGCAAAGTAGGTAATTGCCACACGAGAAAGAGAAGTGGCCGTACAAAGATTTTTGCCAACACTTTAGTTTACTAATTTCTCCAAAGAGCCCCTTAGATGCAAAGTGGTGTAAGTCACACTTACATAGTTTTGAGATAAAAGGACTTAAAGTTAAACAGATACAATCAATTCATGCATAATATAAAATGTGTTTTTGTTGTATAAACTTCTTGATAAAGGCCTAATTTAAATTGTCACCTAGAACATAAAATATAATATATATTTTTACAAGTAATAAAAACTGTTTTTGTATAGTCAAGTGACTTACACCATTTTACCTGTAAACGGTTTAGTAGTGAGTGGTTAAAGAAATTACAAAATTGTCAGAAATAACTTTTAATAGTAAAAATGTAATTTCTTTTATCAAAAATATAGTAACAATAGCAGAACATATAAATGAGTTAAAAGAATCTGTGTTGTTGATGGAATCTCATTATCACTCTACATCATCTGGGTCCATTTGGTCTTGAATGTAATCCTCGCCATCTTCTAATGGGCCGATCTCTGGGGCATTGGCTGACGTTCGAAGGGTTTGAAAAAATCCTTGGTTTACTGGAGTGATGAAGGGTAACAGATCTTCCATGTCTTTCTTTTTGGCCGGTGTCACTGGACGGGGTCCGTTGTAAAGGTGATCGAGATGTATGTTGGATAGATTCACTACTTTTCGGCCACGCCTTGCTGTTGGTGTGATGTCCAATTTCAAAAAGGGCATTTCATCCATCAGAGTTTCTTTGTAAAAGATAGTAAAGGGGTCAGTTTTCGTATATCTTAACCATTGAATCTTAAGCCAGTTTACGGGGTTCTTGTCTTCATCAATTTTCCTTCTAGTAATCTGTTTCTCCAAGTTTTCAGTTGACAAGAAGTCATCTGATCTCATTACATTTAAGTGAAACGGTTTTTTCTTCCTCGATTGAACAATCAATCTTTGCCAATCTTGCGGGCAGTAAATTTGTTTGCCTTTGCTGAAGTTTTCAATACTGGCAAAATCAACATCGTTGGGTAGGTACGAGTGTCCACTCATCATGAACGTCTGATCAATCACAGAGAGATGGCCGGCGTCTTGCCCTTGAAGGTACTTCATTAAAAGTAGGGCTATTTTTATATTTATATTTTGTCCTGAGCATGTGTCGCTATACATTACAACATGTTTAGCTGTACGAGCTCTAGCCTGAATGTGTTTGATAACACATGCTCCAATTTCCTGAGAGCCCCTTGAACCTTCAGTCTCATCCCAGCAGTACATAAAGCCTAGCTTTGTAGACAACTCGTGTCAACCAAGATTGTACAAATAGCAATTACATTTATAATAAGCAACCTGGCAGGTAAGTTTAGGAAATGGAAGTGATTTTTCTAAGTCAAAAGAAAAAGCATAGTAATTCTCATCTGAATTAGATTTCTCTGCATCGAATTTCATGGTATTCCTAGCCTTCTCTGCTTTCCTGAGGTGCAAGTCATGTTGGATTTCTAGTGATTTTTTTTCTTCATCAGCCACAAAATATATTTTATTTTTGTAAATGTTGCACTTTACACATGTATCTTTATGTGGAACCTTAAAGTGCAAATTAAATTCAGTATTGAATAATTTTCGGTAAATGTTTTCCTTCACAGGGACCTTTTTTTGCTGTGTACATTCATCTTTATACAGATTATACATCAACCGAATATTTATATTTTCGTCCAAATATTTTCTACTGGGGTTATGAGCCCTAGTGTAGTGGGACTCATAGGCTGGAAATGTAGTAATATGCTGTCGCACCAGAGCCAAGTCCTCCTCAGAAGTTTTGTTGACAGGAGTATGTTTGCCTCTTTTGTCAGTACCAGGTGATTGACCAGTTTTGACTACCTTGAGAGCTCTGGTAACTCTACACCACTTTGGTACAAAATGAAAGAGTCATACTGTTGATAGCTTAAATTTGTGCTGCTATCTATGTGCAAAATAAGTGAACTAGGACTTGCTTCATCTTTCCACAAAATAGATTTTAATATGGAGAATCAATTTCTGGACTTAATTCAAAAACTTGAGAAATGGACTTACACCTCTTTGCATTTAAAGGGCTCTTGTATTTTCGATGAATTTTTATTTTAACTCATCAACTACTTGTATTGCCAAGTAACATATAGACATAGTGAGGAAAAGTAACGAAGACTAGGATTTAAAAAAATATCTTTAATAACATATTTTGGCTATAATAATAACTACAGTTTCGTGATAAGATGTAGGCCTAGGCCTAGTAATATAATAATCCGTTAAATTCTGTACGTTATATAATTAATTTTCTTTCTTATTAACGATTGTTATACGGAATGTGCAATTTTCATTCTTTTTAATGATTCAACTTGATGTTGTCGATGTTGCCATAATATGATGTTCTTCTGACTGTTTCGATTGTATGTTAATGATAGACTGTCCTAGAATTTTGTTGTATATTTGAATTTGGTTGCTGATAGCATCTTCAACGTAGTTTTCAGCAACTGAAGCGTTTTTTCAACCCCCATGTCGTTTTAGTTGAGTCATGCTTCCACCGTCGTTTGCTAACAGTGTTGCTGAAGTACGTCTAAAAAAATCGCCTGTGTACAATGCTGGTTCTGGTAGCTTTAGGTTTGCTAAATTTCATTAGGAATTTCTGCAATCGTGTTTATTCCAACGTTTTGGTTTGTACTTCCTTTTTGATATTTGATTGAAAGTCTATCTGTACTTGCATTTGGGGGTCTGAGGCTGATGTACATTCGATGAATACTTAAATAGTCTAAGCCATGGTTCTTGTCATTTACGATGGTAAACGTACGATCTTTGTTGGTTTTGGTATTTGGCATGTTTACAGTTAAAAGTGATGCTTTGTCCTCTACATCGTTGAAAGTCAGTTTGGAAAGTTCGTCCGCTGCGATGTGCACCAGCAACGCCAAAAAGCTAAAGGACCTTCCGTAGTAAATGCAAATCATCTGCAGTTTCCAACAGAAAAGTTTTAATGTCATAATTACAAAATATTTTGGACTTCTTGGCTTTGTGACCTACGTTTTGTTGCTTCAAAAACGTAATAAGTTTGTTAAACTGGCCAATGTTAAGAAAAGAAATATTCCATAAACTTGAAGGCTTTGCAGCTTTAATTTTTTCTGACATATTATGCTAATAAAACATTTTCAGTTGTCATACGTATCTTTTTAGTACCACACCAAGATTTGAATAACTCATAATGCTTCTCATATTTCATCCTTGATTTATTTGGTAGCAAGTTCATTGTCACTTCTCTAGCTATATCATAAATTTCAGGTGGTGTGTTATTGACTATCGCTATCAAAGTAATCGGGCGTAGTGGAACTGGCCCATTTTGGGTACTTTTAAAACGATGAAACAGCTCCACTCATTAAAGAGGACCAAGAAGGGTCGCCTCGCCAGACCACAGAAATGCTTAAATTGCCCCAACTTTCTACCTGACACAGGTATGGGATATTTCCCTCCGAATTCCCTCCGAATAGTAAGTCGGCACTCACAGTCTTAACCAAGCACATGGTCTTTAGGTTTTTTCATGACATCTATCTATCACCCTACCAATAATTTGTGTTTTCTTTACCCTTCTGTTTTCTACGAACTCTGGTTACGGTAATCTAAATCACTTATCACAAACTTGAATACACTATACTGTATAGCAACACTAAAACACAAAATTTAATCACAATTACACAAACTGCGTCCTGTCAGTGACTGCAGTCTTCCAACCAAACCAAACCAACCTAACCTAACCTAACTTAACCTAATCTAACCTAATATTCATTGGTATGGGTTAAAATCAGTTGGTATGCTACAGCAAGGGGCTATGAAACTATTCGGAGGGAATTCGGAGGGAAATATTCCTTACCGGGTCAGGTAGAAAGTTGGGGCAATTTTGCAGTGTTTCTGGTCTGGCGAGGCGACCCTTCTTGATCCACTTTAATGAGCAGGGCAGATTCATCATTTCAAACGTACCTAAACTATCGGGGCAGTTTACGTGTCCCCGTGTAATCCATTTGTTCAGTTTCTTTTATTGTCAAAAACTGAATTAAAAATCAAATAGGCCTATCACTCTTAACGAACATTCAAGTTATGACAAAGTTGTAACACTTTACATTGTTTTGAACAGCTGTTTGGACACTGTTTCATTGTAACGGCGCAAAGAACAGTGCGAAAATAATGAAGTGCTTGAATCAGCTGTTTTGCAAACTGTTTTCAGTTAATAATTAAGGAAGTTTGCGCAGTAGTGTTAGGAAAGTAATGCACGAATTCGTTTTCATACTCGCTCTCACTCTACATGTGCAGTATTTATGTGTTTGAGAATCATCAACTATTACTTGCATTGTGACTGTTCTCCACCAACACTGTATCATTTCATCACGTCACTGTTTATAATGTTAGTTCATTTTATTGTGTATATGATATGATTTTGTCTTGTAAGTGATCTACCAGTATATAAAAGAAGAATTCTGAACTGAAAGACTGACTAACTGAATGTTTCATAATCAAAGTACAGCAAAACTATGATAGCTAGAGCCTTAAAATTTGCAGAGTACTCTCATACCACTATGTAGAAGTGCGCTAAGAAAGGATTTTGCTAAATATTCCTTTTAGGGTTGAAAGTGATCAAAATGCAGGGGTTCACTCCCAGACCTAGAATAGGAAAAACAGCTGATTTGAATCAAAATCTTAGCAACATAATTCTGGGTGTGACTATTCTGAATCGACTCACTTTTTCATTTACTTGCATTACCACAGCAACCAACTTAGAAAATTTATAACAAGTAATTATTTAGCACAACCAATCATTTTTAAAGTTAGGTTAACAAAAGCAAACAAAAATAAACGAAAAAGGCTTAATGTATTGTAATTTAAATATCAGTTGTTACACATATCAAATTAAACAGCTGGTTTGGATCATAAGAGTCAGGCAACGAGAATTCTCGTCGATTGCGTTCGGCTACATACCGGCATCCGAGTGTCAGGCAACGAGAATTCTCGTCGATGCGTTTAAATCAAAATTGGTGCATCAAAAATAATAGTAAGTATGTCATATTATATACCATTGTACTCAGGACATTATGACGATTAATTTGGTATATTGTTTATTACACTTTGACTTATAACTATCTCGCAAAAAAATACACAAAAGTTCAAAACATGACAAAAGCGTTAGTCTGTCTCGTGACAGCAAAAAATAAACTCTTATCTTATCATAGACTAAATATTGTCTGACAAACAAGTTAGTTATGTCATTGCATAGCTCGAGACCTGTATATATTTTGTATTTATAATTAAATAATGTTTATTATTTTTCCAAAACCTTTACTTTTGAAAATTTGGTTTAAACATTTATTTATTTTACCGTTCGCAATGCAAAAACGTTTCAGAAAATTAAAAAAATATATTTAATCTGTATAGCAATGTTTTCCATACTTTTCTAATCAAGAAAACATATAATAGTATACACTTTACTTGAATAGGCTACATTATATAGAGTTTTCAATATCTACAGGTAATTTTTTGCAAATTGCTCATTTTTGTTATTTTACCCAAAACATTGTTTTTTTTAGAAGTTTTTTTTTTAATTGTTTTATGTAAAGAAAATAGTTTTCTACATTTTGTACGATTTGGATTTATAGGTTTTTTTCTATTTTTCCAAGAGCCCTACTTTGAAACTTTTGTTTACCAATTTAATTTGTTTTCCGTTCAAAACGCAAAATAAATTAGAGAAATTTTTTTTAAAATATTTGATCTACACAGCAATGTTCTTCATACTTTCCTGAACAATAAAATGTAGAATAGTGTACACTTTACATGAATAGGATACATTTTATAGATTTTTAAGTGATAATGTTTTCAAGCATTGAAAAAGTGCCTGACGCTTAGAGGTATTTCTAGCAGTAATTGGCCTGACTCCTATAGGGTTAACACAGTTTTAGGTTAGGCCCATACTGAACCAACACTATACTGAACGTTTTTTTGAAAGCATTTATATTTTATTACCACAACAACCAGATTGGATAATTTAGAATCATGTATATCTTCACAACCAACAGTTTCTATAGGTTAGGTAATAACAAACGAAAAAGGCCAACCATATCATAACTGAAACACATATCACTATTCAAATTATGAATACTTGATTGTTTACTAGGTCTATTTGACGAGTTTGAAACACTGCTTTACAGTATCACATTTTTGTTCATCTCTTATAACATGAAAATTTCATCTCTTCTAAATAAAAAATCTCTGTTCTAATCATTCGTCATTCGCATGAAAATATCAGTATACAGTAATATATTTGCATTTGCTCGGTGTGGGTCAGTGACAGAAGCGAGCCGGCAGGGGTGGACCATACGTAATAGCAAAGTTAAATGACGCATTCGAGAGAAGTAGAATATGAAGAAACACCTCAAAGAACAAACTCTGCACTCTATTTATCATTAGCTAGTTTTAGTATTATTTTCAGTCACTCGTGAAAGTGTTTTTTACAACTGAATTACTTTCGCATTTTTGGTTTGTTTATAAGTCTGACGGTAAAAATTCCTTGCCACGTGGTTGGACATCCCTCTTCTTCGTTAAATAAAATAACGTTCTACAATTCTCACTCTAACATTTCTGTTTGAATTAGTATCGTATAAAATAATATAGTTTTAATCCAAGCAATTATATACGCACGTGAATTTAATAATGACTGAATTATTACACTAATATTTTTAGTTTTAATTTCGGCGAACCATATCCGATTGTTACAGGCGATTGTAAATTTTATTTATTATATATGTAAACAGCTTATGTAAAGGTAAGCTTCAGGGAAATATATATGCCTTTGCTGATGATACTGCCTTGTGTTACGTCAGAGATACATTGCAGGAAGTACAGTCAGCTATGCAAGCCGACCTAAATGCTCTGAGGTGGTGGTTTTCAAAGCATTACATGGTCTTAAATGCTGAAAAAACATGTTACATAAACTTTAATTTGAAAGGCGAGTCTAAATTGTTTACAACACCTTTATTGTATAAATGTATGAAGTGTCTAGTTGGGAATTTGGAATGCAGCTCGTGTATTGTAATAGAGCAAGTTGGTTCCTGTAAATACTTAGGAGTAATTTTGGATAAAGGTTTGACTTGGAAAATGCATATAAACACAATCAAATACAACTTAAATAATATTTTGCGAGTATTCTTTTATTTGAAGGATATTGTTCCAGAGCCTATTTTGCGTAAAATATATTATTCTATGGTACATAGTAGATTAGATTATGGAATTTGTTGCTGGGGAGGTACATATGTCACTAGACTAACTCCTCTAATTTTAGCACAAAAAAAGTTTGTGAGACTGATTATGCACAAAAAGGAGAGGGTTTCGCCTTTACCATTATTCAGACGCCTAACTATACTGCCTCTTAGATGTTTATACATATTTAAAGTTATGAAAGTATTTTATATAAGGAGTGGTCATTTTTCAGATCTGAAAAGTAGAACTTCTGTTTATTTGCTTAGACGTGGCAATAAAGCATTCATACCCAGGGCAAAATTGTCCACATATTTCAATTTTTGTACTAACATCGCTCCAAGAATTTATAAACAACTTCCGGAAAATATTAAGACGTGTACAAAATTTAACAAATTTAGCAAACTGTTGAAGTGCTATCTTTTGGGCATGGATAATGTTGAGAATTTGATGAAAGTGGTCTTGTAAAGAAAGATTTTTATGGTGAAACATGTTGGTAAATTAAATCTTGAAATATGTATGTTGATATAAGCATTTTTTTCACTGATATGGTGTGTCTGTGTGTGTGTGTTGTTTTTATGCATGTGTATGTGGTAAGGGTGTGTATGTGTTTGTATATGAAGTTATATATGAGTGTATGTATGTATATTGTTAAGTAAATAAATTTAAATATAAATTGTAATTTATAGTTTGGATGCTTTTTTAGAATTTTCCTGAATTTGTTTAGTTATTTAGCAATACCTATTAACAAGTGATTTAACTGCTCCCACAAAAAAACCTAGAACCTCTGTTGTATTATTTGTTTCTGTATTATGCAACCTCAAAACGGGTAAAAGCCCTTGGAGGTGCATTATTTTCATTCTTTGAAATGTTAATTTTTGTTTTGTTTTTTTTTTCTGAGAAGTATTTTTTTTAATTTTCTTTTTTTAATTTTTTGTATCTAAGTTAAGTTTTATTTGAAATTATTAGTATTTTTTTCTGGTTTGTTTATTTGTTTACCAAGATGTGGTTAGTTTATATTTTCTTATTTTGTCTAGCTAAGTTTATATCTTTAATAATGTATTATGTTTCTGTTTAGTTAAGCTCGTATTTATGTAATCAAAGAATGAATAAATATATATAAAAAAAAAAAAATTGAACGAACTGATTAGGTTCAAAACCACTGAGATTCAAATTGCTCGTCAACATTACTTTTGACGTGTTTGTTGTTTAAAACTTCCTGCGTCCGAATCAAAGTCAGAAACAATCGCCCATTTCACTTTGAATATTTACATATTTACGCGTAACACGTCCAATTTCGATTTAGCAACCGTTCAATTTAAATAAATTGTTTTTTTACTTGTACTCTCCTTAAACAGATCGCAATCATTTACTGCGATATCAGACCATCCAATCTTTTACACTAAAAAGTCTCCGAGATTTGGAAATCGTTTGTCGTGAATACTTCCGCCATTCCCTTATTAGTGAATAGAAGCATAGGCAATGGACTATGGGCTATGGAACCGTTTGATTAATGGTTGAGCCTGTTCTGGATTAATATGTAGCCCGATGAAAGACTCTATTCAGTCTCCCCCCTCCCTTCTACCAGTCTCTCTCATTAGTCTTTTCAGTTTTTTCATGCAATTCATTTGCTCCTGAAAAAAATCTGTTTCGTACATTATACACTGGGATTACTGGAGTTTGGAATTTATAAATGCAAAATTAATCCTGGTACTTAGTTGGCATTCGCAGCTTTGTAAATATTTGATTTAAAATCATAATGTGGAATACACGTTTCACTCTAAATGGAGGGAGATATCTCTGTAAAATATTAATTGTGTTGCTAAATTTATGTAAAGCGAAGAATTGAGTGAACATGTATATCCATGCTATTCAAGTTTATAAATAATATGTCAACGTCATTCATTTTAGTTTAAGGTATTAATCAAGTGAAAATCGTATATAATTGTTAGATAAAAGCCCCAAAAAGGGTCCTAAACTTGGTCCCAAAATAAAAACAAACTTTTTTCTCTCCCTCTGCTTCCTCTCTATCCCCATATACACCTAAAAAAATTATATCCACAAAAATCTATGAAGTCTCTTTCTTTTATAAATAGTTTGTTCATTTTTACTGTTAAGGGTCTGCGACGCCAGCACTTTACTCTATAGCCGTATCTAAACAGTTCAATTTCTTTCAGCTGAGTGCTTTGACACTGCCTCATTTCAAACCACTTTATAAATCCTTCTATTAAAGAATCTAAAGAATTGTGTGCTGAAAAATAAACTTGAATATGCTTTATAAATTTGTGGATCCGGCTTGCGATTCATTTTATTTATAAATTGTTTATTGTGTAAAGAAAAATTTAATTTAATTACAAGTGAAAAAACATGGACCAACACCGGGATTTGAACCCAGGACCATTGCCTATCCGGGGCAACACTCTACCACTGAGCTATCCTGATCCTCCAGATATTAGTCGATGTTATCTCACTTGTACGGTTTTACTGCATTTATGAATTAATAGACTGAATAACTCGCTTGCGACATTGAAAACAATCTCAATAATTTTTTTTTGCAACCTACAGTGGTGTTATTTATTATTATTTTTAATTTGTAATAAATTACCTGCTTACACGCTTCGTCAGCAAGGGTTAAATTAATTAAATTGCAAGTGAAGACCTTTGCCTTTCCGAGGCAACACTCTACCACTGAGCTTGCTGACGAAGCGTATAAGCAGGTAATTTATTACAAATTAAAAATAACAATAAATAACACCACTGTAGGCTGCAAAAAAGAATTGAGATTGTTTTCAATGTCGCATGCGAGGTATTCAGTCTATTAATTCATAAATGCAGTAAAACCGTACAAGTGAGA
>JAGFPH010003086.1:61209-82539 GCA_018207615.1 Philaenus spumarius | reverse complement strand
GCATTGCGTGCTTCGCACGCCATTCCACATATTGGGATTGTCTTCAATACACAATGCATTGCGTGCTTCGCACGCCATTCCACATATTAGGATTGTCTTCAATACACAATGCATTGCGTGCTTCGCACGCCAAACCTCGTATTAGGGGTGTTTTCAACACACAAAGCATTGCGTGCTTCGCACGCCAGCCCCACGGTAGAATCCACCACATTTTCTTTGAACCGGGTACTTCTATGGTATTTCACGTTTTGATCGATTTTGGGGGAACCAAGCGAGCTATAAGGTCGCGTAAAAAAACAAAATGTGCAGAATAACATCTTACATTTATATTTTTAGAAAAAACTCTAAAAAAAATTCATTCTCTTAGTAAAAATCTCAAAAAATAGTTACTTCCGGTCAAAAAACTTACTTCCGGTTGTTGGATTTTTTTGGCTAACGAACTCGTCCGAGCCACTTACACAACCAACACGTGTACCAAATTTGGACCAAATCGGACTTAAAATGCGACCGCTAGAGTGCGAACACATATATACATATATATATATATACATATATATATATGAATTTTAATGACACCCCAAAACGTGTTCTGGGGACCATGATCGGTGCTCATTTGCTACTCCCGACCTTGGGTCTCACCATAAGGGCCACTGCAATAGCTCATTTTTCCTATGGAAATTCGCTAATAATGGAGGGCTTGGATATGAAATGAGGATTGTTGATTTATTAATAATTAATTTACAGCCTATAGAAATACGTCGATTGTAGTAAAAATAATCTCTCAATTTCTAAAATTGATAATTTAATTAAGAGTTTGTGCATGTTATTAAATGTGCTTTCATTTACTTTTTCATCAAGTGGTTCGAGGAAATTCATATTTGTAAACAATTTTAGTACCAAAAACAGTTTTATGAAGGGATAATCAAATAGATATACAATTTTCACAATCGAAACTTGTGTTTGTTCAATAATTATATTACCAACTACGAAATACAATTAAGAACCAGAACCTATGATTAATATTAGACTCAAGTAGATTTGTGTATTGCTTGCGCTGGATATTGTACTCGCAACGGATTCGCCTCCATTCGACATTTCATATTACATTTGAAGGGCTCTTCCCGTAATAAGGTTTTAAGTGAGTTGAAGCTGCGAGACCTGTGTTAATTGCAGCCCTACAAGTCCACCCCGCCCCCCTCCAGTCCCTACGCTATCAATTGATCCTACTTCAATTTATTCCAGCCTTTTCAAGGGTCACAAACTAATTTCATTTTGAAACAGGATCAGGGGGATAACTCTTAAATGCGATGATTTTGATGGAACATAAAATGTTGTGATTACTGTTGTTGTAGGCCTAATTCGGTGGAAATAAAACGTGAAAATATTTCAACAACCCTTTCCAAGTTATGTTAATCGAATGTTTTTGTAAATGTTAATTGAATAAATATATTATTTGAGATAAGGCGGGTTGTCTGTATCGAAGTCTGTTTAATGTCTGAATAAAACCAATCTTTCAAATTATTATTTGAATCATGTTTGCCTGTTTCGGCCGAATCCGTACCTTGTACAGACTCATGACCTCACGATTATAAAGTTGCTACTTTTAACGCAGTCGTTATCGTTTTGTAAGTTAAATATGTTAAATTAAATCAGTACTAATATTCTAGACATAAGGACTTTGAAAGGTGTGTACCGTAGGAAAATTTTTATTGGTTTATGTATTAATTAAATTTAATATTACCGAATCGATTAGGGTAAAATGTTTGGTAAAATGTAATAAATAAATAAGTAAATTAGTTGTTTTAGAAGTTCCTTTAAAGAATTAATCGCTCAAAATTTAACTGGATTATCGATTTTAAACATCGATTATACTGCAATTATCTTTACATTTCACTATGTACTGAAATTTTTACTTTGAAACTGATTACACTTTAGTCATACATGTCACCAGCTGGCCAAATCCTTCTTTGCACGGATAGACAAATCAAAATTAAATGTACATTAACAAAGAATATATATCAATAAATACATTACAGTATGTATTTCTTATGGAGATTTTTGGTAACTTTGTCCCCTCAAACCTCTCCTAAGATTTCGAATTTTTTGAAAACCTTTCTTAGCCAGCACCTAGGGACCTAGAGGAAGCTACATGCCAAATTTCATTCCAATCCATTCGGTGGTTTGATTTAGTAGCTTTTACCCATCCCAAATCCCCCTAAAATTTAGAATTTTTTTTAAACCGTTTTTAACCAGCACCTAGGGTCCTAGAGGACGCTACATACCAAATTTCATACCAATCCGTTCGGTGGTTTGATTTAGTAACTTTGATCCCCCTCCAAACTCCCCCTAAGATTTCGAATTTTTTTAAAACCTTTCTTAGCCAGCACCGAGGGCCCTAGAGGAAGCTGCATACCAAATTTCATTCCAATCGGTTCAGTAGTTTTAGAGAAATAGTGATTTAGTAACTTTGACCCCCCAAAACCCCCAAACCCCCCTAAAATTTCAAAAAAAATTAAAAACATTTCTTAGTGAGCATCTATGGCCCTAGAGGAAGCTACATACCAAATTTCATTGCAATCCGTTCAGTAGTTTTTGAGATTTCGTGATGAGTCAGTGAGTGAGTGAGTGGTATTTGGATTTTTTATATATGGATTTTAACCGTGTTAAAATAAAACAAGTTTCAAAAATAACTATACAAAAACAGCTATTGCTATTACAATTTAAATTTATTTTAGTTTTGTTCAATTTTATGTTCATTTGTAAAACGTGTAGTGATATATAATTGATTCTATTTAGTTTCTATAATATGTTGTCAGTTCCGCATTTCAGAGCTGATTATATTAAAAGTATATTGATAAACAAATTCACTGAATATATAAACTTCTTCTTGAAACATAGCAATAATGTTAAATCCACGAACACACATCACGGTGTTTATATTTCTTGCAAATACCATCCTTCAGCTCTGACACAACAACTGGATAACGTCTTTTAAGACGTGAAGGATCGCGCATCTCAGAAGTAGCTTACAGTAGGCACAATGCAAACAGTACGCCATGTGTCACTTTAAAAGCAATATATACTGCGAGGGAAAACAATAAATCAAAAATATGAATGGAGTACGGTATTCATATTTCAATCATTCGAAACTGTCGAGATTGAGATATCTGACAAATAATATGCAGTGAAGCGACAGTGCAATAGTGTATTGTAAGGATATAAACACTTACTCAATAAACGTACATTTCAAGTAACGTCTATATTAGATTGTTTATTAAATTTAAAAAATAACAGGCAGGTTTTGTTACGTTGATAAGTTCACATGTTTTTATTTTAATATATTACTTTAAAGTAATATTTTACTTTAATATATTAATATAATTAAAAAAATTTTAATTTACTTTGTAGGGTGCCATTACTTTGCATTGTCTACATAAAAGCATTACATTTGGAGCTCTACCCATATTTATTAGCGAATTTCCATAGGAAAAATGAGCTATGCAGTGTCCCTTATGGTAAGACCCAAGGTCAGGAGTAAATGATCACTGATCATGGTCCCCAGAACAAGTTTTGGGGTGTCATTAACAATCATCTATACTTATAAAAGCCAAATACCATTGACTCACCACAGTTTCTCCAAAACCACGAGGCCTACAAATATGAAATTTGGCACTAATACTCTTTATAGGCTCTAGACGCACACATTTTAGGGGAGGTTTTGGGGGTCAAAGTTACTAAATCACGATTTATCAAAACCTACCGAACGGATTGGAATGAAATTTGGTATGTCGCTTCCTCTAGGCCATATATGCTTGCTAAGAAATGTTTCAAAACATTCGAAATTTTAGGGGAGGTTTGGGGAGTCAAAGTTACTACAAAAAACCATCGAACGGAATGGAATGAAATTAGGTATGTAGCTTACTCTAGGGCCCTAGGAACTCGCTAAGAAAGGGTTTTAAAAAAATCTAAATTTTAGGGGAGTTTGGGGGGTCAAAGTTATTAAAAAGAAACACCGAACGGATTGGAATGAAATTTATTATGTAGCTTCCTCTAGGGCCCTAGCTGCTCGCTAAAAAAGAGTTAAAAAAAAATTTTAGGGGAGGTTTATGGGGGGTCAAAGTAACTAAAAATCCCCATAAGAAATACATGGTGTTATATATTAATTGATGAATATATTTTTTGTTAATATATGTTTAACTTTGATTTGTCTATCCGTAGGGTCGGGCCAGGTAGTATATATTTATATATATATATGTAGCCTATATATATATATATGTGTTCGTACTCTAGCGGCCGCATTTTAAGTCCGATTTGGTTCAAATTTGGTACACATGTTGGTTGTCTACGTCGCTCGGACGAGTTCGTTGGCCAAAAAAATCCAACAATCGGAAGCACGTTTTTTGACAGGAAGTAACTATTTTTTGAGATTTTTCCTACGAGAATAAATTAGTTTTTTAGTTTTTTTTCCACAAATATAAATGTAGGATGTTATTCTGCACATTTCTTTACGCTACCTTATAGCTTGCTTGGTTCCCCAAAACCGATTAAAACGTAAAATACCATAGAAGTACTCGGTTCAAAGCCACGTGGCGGATCCTACCACGGGGTTGGCGTGCGAAGCACGCAATGCATTGTGTATTGAAGATACTTCCAATACGGGGGTTGGCGTGCGAAGCATCTTGCAGCAATTCACCACCGTCGTGAATAGACCTATTTCCCAAATTGTTAATCGAAACCCTAAAACATAGGCCTATCAACTTAATTTTGAAAATTTGCTCAACTCACGTCAGATGTTCAGCTGCGTGGTCGAATTATTTATTTATCTTAATAATATTCGTAAATATAAACTTGTTCAAATCTAAAGTGAATTTATCTATACTAATATTATAAAGGGGTAAAATCTGTTTGTTTGTTTGTATGTAAGGGTAATCTCTCGAACTATTAAACCGATTGAAAAAGTAGTTTTACTAATAAAAAACTGCACTATTTCTGAGTAACATAGGCTGTAATTCATTTTGTTAAAAACATTTTTTATTTAAATATTTGTAAATTTAGTTGGAAATCATTCTTAGGTTAGGCCAAGATTGTTGAACCAACACATTTTTCTTGAATGTATTTGCATTCGTTACCATATCAGCCAACTGAATAAAATAACAGATACAACATCTGATTTCCAACTTTGAAGCAACTATTTCTATATCTTAGGTTAGGTTTTTATTAAAGTGTAGACCAGAGCCTTGCTTTTTATTTTGACTTTTATTATTACTGCTGCTATAAAATATTTTGATTTGAACATTTGAAATTATTTACCATCATAGCTTAGGGGTTATTAGTAATTCTACACCTTTATTATAAAGAAAACATAACATGATTATGTGTATAGAAAGTTCCAAATGGGTCGGTGTTCGGAGCACGCAGGGGTTTCCCCCAGTTATATATAAATATATTTTGAAATCGATGCTCTCTTTATGTTCGTTGAAAAGATTGTTCGCGCTTTAACACGATAAAATACGTTTTATTAAAAGTTAAAAACTAAAATATTGAGCTTAGTTGTGTAAGAATATACTTAACGGAATAAAACTTAAACTGAATTTCTCATAAATAATTAAAGTTATACGTTGATTACTGCAGATGGTACATCATTAAAGATCGCAACATTGTCATTGAATAATGAATGTGCTATTTTTGTTTACGTACACATCTATGAGGGAACAACTGCATTTCTTATACTGCGTGTAAAAAAGTCAGTCCCCCTTTAATTTTGTCATTGTTAAAATAAACAAATATCTTTTGGAGAACGATACTAACTTAATCCAAAGTATCTTTTGACGTTAGCGGAAATTTTTATGGGGGATTTCGGGGCAACTCAAAATTTTTAAATGGGAAGTATGGTCAGATGATACCTCATTTTAAAGGTCTATTTAAGTAAGTCTAGGAAAATGACGTAAAGAAAATAAAAATCAGACCACCCAAAACAAAATGGCGGCACTAAACGTGTTGGAATAAATCGACATAAAGTTGCTAATATCTCGAAAAGGAAGAGTTTTTAGAAAACATTTCAAAACACGAAAAATGTTTTTTCAAATTTTCAAAGATGGAGGAGTAAAAATAAAATTTACGAAGTCGATTTGAAAGCAGTTTGTTAGGTCAAGCACTTTGAAATAAAAATTTTTTGTCTCTTGAAATTTGTATCCAAAAACTCTTCCTTTTCGAGATATTAGCAACTTTATGTCGAGTTATTTCAACACGTTTAGGACCGCCATTTTGTTTTGGGTTGTCCGATTTTTATTTTCTTTACGTCATTTTCCTAGACTTACTTTCTTTTCAACGCAACCTCCATCAACATTCAACATTTTATTAATGGACCAAACAGCCAGCTTAAGACGATGATGTTTACCGTTTCACGGTTGAATTATTCCCATTGTGCCCGAAAGAAGTTTCACGATGGGTCCTGACATGTAGTTTCAAGCAGAACATTGTTCCCGGTCCGAGCTTGTTGGACGGGGTTGTACCATTTGTCACGGGGTCTATCGATCAAATAGTGGTGCTTGTATAGTCAACATTACTTTGAGACTAGTTTTCAGCCAACTTCAACAAGTGCAGAACGGATTTAATTCATTCAGGATAAAATACATCACAAGTCCTGCTAGTAGAGATGTGCTGAACACTGGACAGTTTAAAGGAATAATATACTATTAAAACTTATAATAGCAGAACATGTTCGCTTGTTAACGTTCCTAAAAATTTGGTAGTTAATTATGTTTGAATTTTAGTTACAAAATATTTACTACAAATCAATTGCATGTCATAATAAGTGTAAACTACCTGGAAATTTCACAAGTTAGGAGTACTTACCATAATAATACGCTGATTTAATTAAGTTAGTTCCGTTTATTTATTTACATTGGTTTATAAATAACAGTTTATAAAGTTTCATAACGCTTTACGTTGATTTAATTTGATTGATTTGCGTGATAGATTACACTTGCATATAGGATATAAACCATCTAATAGTTGTCATGTTAGTTAAACCGAGTGTTAATAGATGGCGCATTTCATTACTAACCATAAGAAGTATAATATCAAAGTTTTTTTAAATCAATTTGTGTAACTAAAACATGAATTTTAAGCTGTTTGTCTACTTTTCGACAATAGCGGGGAACGTAAGCTTTAAAGTGACTCTTAAATAATTAATTATGATGAAGAATTAAGGGAGATATCGCTTAGCGACGAAAAACACCTTTCAGAAATAATGTATAAGGACTATTTGGGGTCTTCTTTAACTCTACTTTCAGTATTTTTTATAAGAACATACGTTCTACAAAGTTAAGACTGCTTTGTAGTCTGGAACTTAAAACGGCTGAAAGAATACAGCTTAAATTAATAAACACTACAATTATTTTGAAAACACTACACTTGCTCTTAATTTATAATCTTATAAAAATTATGCAAAACATCCCAAGCCGGCCGGAGACCAGGTAATTAGTCACATCCCGTCAGCTTGGAAGCGAGCCCACCACCGTTTGCTTTAATTCCGCCCTCCTACCCTCAAACCAGATATGAAAAGTTTCCTGTTCTAGCCGAGATTCGAACCCAGTATCTTCTGATCAGGAAGATTCTACGCTAACCACTCAGCTATCATGTCAATAAGAACTGAGAACAAAACAGCACTTGAATTACGTGCTACCATATTGCCTATCTCGCCCCTTCTCTTAAATTATAGCCTAATATATAAATACTTCAATGCAAGCCATGAGTTTGTAAAAACTTTAAGTGCTTCTCATGTATCGTTAACAATATCTGACTTAAGCCCTTTTGCCCTAACTTAAAAGAAATAAAACTTGTTATTCAGGTAAATTATTTTTTAACATTTAAGAATATTTAAAAAAAATTATCAATTGTCCTAAAATTAATAATTTTTGTCTAATTCTTAGATTTCGATAAATAATACTGATTATTCTTCGAGATGAGCAATGGACGATTTCGCCTTTCGTAAAAGATTTATGGTTATTATTCCATTAATAAAGATTTATTATTTTCTTTGGCAATGCTAAAAGATGATGCTTTCTCCATGTTAATACTTTATGTTTGTATTTAACAGAAAGTGTTGTACATGCACGGAAATAAGTAATAAATGGAAGAGAGCGTTCAATCTAGATTAACGAAAACAAATTCTGAAATACCAATACGTAAAAATATCGCTTTTAAGAAAATTATATCGACTTTTTTAACTAACAATATTGACTTCTTGTTTGCAAGATGCTGAAGTAAAGTAACACCATAAACATTAGTTACTGCATCCTGAATCACATTTGATACTCACTATATTTTAGTTTCAGTGTAATTTGTGTATAACTTCCTGCGACTAATATTTGTAATACAAAACATTCACCTTTATTTCGGATTTACACTTAGTAATAATATTCCTAAGTAAAAATTTAATAATATAATAATTCCTGTAATTACCTTTTGAGTTTTACTAACTAAGAAACGAGTACAATAATAATATATAAAACAACACGATAAACATACGCAATTAGATATAATTAAAATTATTCGACAACTGTGCCTACAACTTAGTGTATTATTTATAAATCGATAAGGTAATGTCTCAAGTTTTTGGAAAATATATTGTAATTTAGGAATGAGTTAAAATAAAATTCAGTCCTAAAAACAGGTGGAAAGGCTATATGTCTATTTGAAATAATCATCTACTTAAAATGCAAACACCGACGTTCTGTTGATGGAAATTACGAAAATATATCTGTTAATGGACGTTCGATGTTTGTAAAGTAATCAGGTGTTTAATCTAACAACGCTAAACTATTATTTGAGATATTTCACTTCTAATACAACTGATTACATACTTTTAATTATTTCTTGAATCTCTAATTTTAAGTTGGATTTTTTTAGGAAAAAATAACTTATGTTAGGCTAAATAATAAACGCATTCATATAATTTAAAAAATAAAATACCTTAATACAAAATATACATATTTACAAATTTATTACCTTTACATATATTAAATTTGAAGTTATAAATAATCCTAAAGGTTCATTAAAAATAAATTCTGAAACTAAATTGTGTTTAACAATAAATTACGAACTAAGGAATTCTAAATAAATATGCTTTGATTTATTTGAATAAATAAATGTTTTGAGTACACGAATGTTTAATGCGTATTATCATTGTATTTGGATAACCTAATAGAACTCCGATCCGATGCAATATTTCGTTCCACTGGAAATTCGACGATAGTGGCGCTATCTATTGGGCAAACGACGGAAGCTGTTTGAAACACCAATGCTACCAATGATTTCTCCCTAGCGCTACCTCGCGGCGGGATCATGCACTATTTTCGCGACAACTTTTTTTGCGGCACACAGCCCCCGTATGCATGCATGATCTATTTTATTATTCATGATCTATGGTATTATATACAATCACAATTTTATTATTAACTTTTATGTAAAATATTAAATTTTCTTGGTTATTTTTAGCAGCATGTTTTAATTTATGTCAAGTTTCTTTTTCCTTATTTTGGTTATATTACTTTCTCCACCCTATACGTAGTAATATCATGGATCATGAATAATTAGGTTATCCAAATACAATGGTAATATGGAGAAAGTATTGTTTTCGTCCAAATTTTCGAATTTGAATTTTTAGTGAAATTATTTGTTTTGGTGCTCCCCGGACCCCAAAAAATTGTTTAGTGGAATTATCCGTATTGGCGCTACCTGAACCCAAAACTATTTTTAGTGGAGTTATTTGTTTTGGTGCTCCCTGAACCCAAAAAAGTGTTTTTTTGGTGATGTCTGTCCGTGTGTCTGTAAGGATGTGTACAGAGCTGGAGACCATACCAACGGTCCGATTTTGTTGAAATTTGGTATGTAGGTGTAGTACTGGAATATCTCAAGGTATTTTTTAATTTTAAAATTTTGGATTTTTAAGGGGTTATACGTTCCAAAAATGGCAAAAAAACGAGAAAATCTAAGTTTCTAAAAAACGGCTCTACCGATTTTGATAAAATTTGGCTTATTTGTAGCCCTTAATGTACCCTACCATATGCAAAAAACTGCATCTTTCTAAAAATTCTCGTTTAGGTAATAATAATAATAATTCAGTTTTGGAAGTTTTTGGCCAAAAAGGGGGTTTGTTCGAAATCGATCGAATAGTTTAAATAATAACAATATAATATAATATAATATAATAATATAATATGGATGTGTGTTACATGCATCTAATATTTTCCAATGGTAACATTTTCCTACTTTTGCAATTCTTAATAACCACCTCCTATGCTACTCTTGAGAAGGCATGAAGTTTCAACTGGGAGAAAGTATGTGGCAGTTATCTGGTACCGTTTATTTTATATTTCTATGCCCACAAGAAGTAGAAATATGAGTGTGGAGGAAGAAACTGGGTTGATATGCGAAGTAAGAAGGTATTTTAAGATCTTCGTTAAGGGTGTTTCAACAAAACTTATATTCTATGAAACTATACTGAAAAAACACATTCTTTGTTTAAAATATTGCTTAAAACAAACATTTATTAAATTGACACGCCAGTTATTCTTTAACTTTATGTAAGTCCCTTGCAGACTTAATACCACACATCCAATATGAGTTACTATGAGTATAACTTAAAACAGTTCTTGTTTATTGTATCAATAACCATATTATTTTTGATACTGCATACTTGATGTATACAATTAGCACTGGAATATAATAACCAGGATTTATTCGGCAGTTTTAAGGTATAGATTGAAAATGCAGAGCTGTTATTGATGTAGAGCGTTTTGGCCTCAAGCCAAAGGCAGATTCACAACATGGAGGAATGGGTGCGAACGTAAAGAACAACTGATTACCTACAGATTATGAGGAATTATAATATTATTGAACTAGCTGCCCGATCCGGATTTGCTCGGACAGACAAATCAAAGTTAAATGTATATTAACAAAAAATATATTATATCAATAAATATATTACACTATGCATTTCTTATGAGGATTTTTAGTAACTTTGACCCCCAAACCTCCCCTAAAAATTCGATTTTTTTTAAAACCTTTCTTAACGAGCACCTATGGCCCTAGGGGAAGCTACATACCAAATTTCATTCCAATCCGTTCAATGGTTTTGGAGAAATCGTGATTTAGTAACTTTGACCCCCCCAAACCCCCCTAAGATTTCAGTTTTTTTAAACCCTTTTTTATTAGCAATTACGGCTGTTGAGAAAGCTATATACCAAATTTCATACCAATACGTTCAGTAGTTTTAGAGAAATCGTTATTTAACAACTTTGACCAACAAAAACCCCTAAAATTTCGAATTTTTTTAAAACCTTTCTTAACGAGCACCTATGGCCCTAGAGGAAGCTACATACCAAATTTCGTTCCAATACGTTCAGTAGTTTTGGAGAAATCGTGATCAGTGTGTCAGTAGATTTGGCTTTTATATATATACTAGCTGACCCGTACGGCGTTGCCCGTGGTGGTTGGTATTTTCAGTCTTTTTAACGTAATTGTATTCTTTTTAAGTGTTCAGTCAGTGAGTGGTATTTGGCTTTTATATATATAGATCTTAAATAATAAAAGCACTATTGTCATAATAATAAAAGATCTGAAATTATGATTTTAGTAGCCTACATTAATACCCCCAAACCCCTCCTAAAATTTCGAATTTTTCATACCGTTTCTTAGTGAGCACCTATGGCCCTAGAGGAAGCTACATACCAAATTTCATTCCAATCCATTCGGTAGTTTTGAAGAAGTCATTTTTTAATAACTTTGATCCCCCCCAAACCTCCGCTAAAATTTCGAACTTTTTCAAACCATTTCTTAGTGAGCACCTATGGCCCTAGAGGAAACTACATACTAAATTTCATTCCAACCCGTTCGGTAGTTTTTGAGAAATCGTGATGAGTGAGTCAGTGGGTTTTCACTTTTATATATATAGATATACAAGATATTCAATGTGTGAGTCTGATTAGAAACCACTTAGGTATATGAATAAATGTGGCATATGTTATAAAGTCCTATAACTTTAACTAACCAAGTTCGCGGAAGAGCCTTAGTTGTGATGTTATTTAAATTGTATTTGTAGTACTTAAATAAGATGAATAATTTTAGCCAAATCGAAAGACGTATTCAGTTCATTACATATTTAATACCTCTATACGCAATGGCATTTAATATTGTTTCATTCCTTCTTATTATACATGAATACCTTCAAAGGAGTTGATCTTGAGCAGTGGTGTCGTAAGATGTGTTTACAGTTAATCCAATGAAAAATCATATTTTGTCTTGAGAATAAAAGAATTTATTTGATTTGTAGTTAGTTGATTTGTAATTAAATGTGTTTATTCAATTGGTGTGCAGTGTTTGAAAAATTAAATTTAATTAAAATAAAACAAAAAAATATAAATATTATTGTGGGAAATAGTCTAGTGTCTCAATCAAATGCAGAAACAGTCGAGATTCGTGGACCTTAGAGAATAGATGATAGAGATATGTTCAATATGATATTGTATACTCTTGAAAGAATAACTTATGAACTGAGTATTATCAAATCATATATATCTTCTCGAAGGAAAACAAAAAGTATTTCTTTAACAGTGGGTTTGTCACTTAAAAAAGATTTTAGTCAGTGGCAATCCGAATATCGAGTAAAGAAATATCCTGAAATAACTTACCTTCACTAAAACGTATTGTTTCTATCTTGCAAAATAAACTTGTGAAGAAAAAAAGTAAAAGAGGCAAAATCATTGTGACGTAAATTATTAAAGAAAACGTTTAGTTTATAATTTCAAAAAGCTATTTGATATGTTCAGATACTAATGCATTATTGAATTCCTGATACAGTGATTACTACCAAAAATGCTTAACCCTCTGTGAAACGTATTTTGTGGAGAATCGTTCTTCACAAGTAGGCGAAACAAATAACAGACTACTATTACACAAGCGCAATTATTGCTTCAACTCCAGAGAAATCTGTCCAATTTGTAAATCAGAAAATTACAACATAATACATCTTCCATTGGATAGCGAAGAGCACAATATGTTTAGGTAGAAATATTTAAACAACCACAAGTTTACATCAATTGTATAATTCTTGGAAATTTTAACGTATGACTTAGAACGTTCCATAAAAAATATCTACGTTTTTATTATGTACTGCCTAAAATTGAAAAATCCATTTTGAATATAATGCAATACACAAGTTTATTAAACGATCTTTAAACAGCCACCCCATGTGTAAATGTACTAATATAAAAGCTGTTTATACAGGGTGTCTTGCAACCATACGAACAAACTTTATCACGTTATTCAGCATGTCAAAAGAAACAAAAAAATGTAATATAACATGTGTCCTATCTCATTCCGTTTTCGGTCTGTCTTTCTGTATGTGTTTTTTTTACAAAATACTTAATATTTTTTGGAGTAAAAAAGATATTGAGCTCAAACTTTGTACACATATTTGTTGCGTAACCTTTTATCACTATACAAAAAAATAGAATATTATTTTAATTATTTTCAAAATGGCGACCGTTTAGGATATTTAATGTCAAATATCTCAAAAACCGCTAACTTTACAAAAAAAAAGACAAGAGACAAAAAAGTTTACTTTTTTAATGACAAACTCAATGTTATCTGTAGCTCAAAGGAAAACAGATATATCGACAAAAAAAAAGGAAAAATGTATTTATTGGTAGTTGTCAACAATACCCAGAATTACTCTAGAAACAAAATATTTTAAAATAATTTTGAGCTAAAATAATAAGTTATTTTTATAACGTTCCGAGTACTTTCTTAACTGATTCGACTGGTAAAAATAACGAAAAAAGTACATATATTCATAGGTCTGGAAATGCTTCGTTTGAGAGTTACTGCTGGTGAAATATTTCACCCGCGTTTCAGATTACTCACAGAAACGAATCCCTATTGAAATATGTAGGGCGTTAATTAAGGTGTAAAATTTAATTTAATATACTTAAAATGAGCATATAAATTTAATAAAATAGGTCCCAGTGCTGTAACTGCAGTAATTGTTACAATAGTTGACCGAAAACGCAAAATTCGGTCTCCTTCGCACGAAAAAAAAAAAAAAATTTTGTTTTCTGTAGGGTTTTAGTACATTAACTTTGTGAAGTGGGTATAAACCCTCAAACGTATTATATCTTGTAGATAATTTATTTCTGAAGATATTTGTGTAAAGCAGTTCAATAAAAAACTCTGTAATTACTAATAATAGTATACACATGATTATACAAGTATCGTAAATACATTAAAAAGTAACAATTGGAAAAGAAATAATTCGACCACGCAGCTGAACCGCTGACGTGAGTTGAGCAAACTTCCAAAATTAAGTTTATAGGCCTATGTTTTAGGGTTTCGACCAACAATTTGGGAAATAGGTCTATCCACGACGGTGCTGAATAGCTGCAAAGTGCTTCGGACGCCATTCCGAATATTAGGAGTATCTTCAGTAAACAAAGCATTGCGTGCTTCGAACGCCATTCCGCATGTTGGGAGTATCTTCAGCACACAGGGCATTGCGTGCTTCGCACGACATTCCACATATTGGGAGTATCTTCAACTGACGAAGCATTGCGTGCTTCGCACGCCAACCCCACGGTTGAATCCACCACATGGCTTTGAACCGGAGGCACTTTTATGGAATTTTACGTTTTGATCGATTTTGGGAGAACCAAGCGAGCTATAGGGTCGCGTAAGAAAACAAAATGTGCAGAATAACGTCTTACATTTATAAGTTTAGAAAAAACTCTAAAAAAAATTATTTTCGTAGGAAAAAGCTCTAAAAATTGTTAATTTCGATCAAAAAACGATCGTTGTTGGATGTTTTTTTGGCTAACGAACTCGTCTGTCCAACGCGACGTGACAACCAACATGTGTACTGAATTTGGACCAAATCGGACTTAAAATGCGGCCGCTATAGTGCCAACAGATATAAACATAAAATATATGCATACATTCATATACACATATACATATATATATATGATTTTTAATGACACCCCAAAACCTTTTCTGGGGATCATGATCGGTGCTCTTTTGCTACTCCCGACATTTGTCTTACCATAAGGGTAACTGCAATAGCTCATTTTTCTTATGGAAATTCGCTAGTAAGAGTGAACGTAGTAAAAGAATGAAGAACGTTATACAATTTGTTATTATTGTAAAGTTATTACTAAACATGAATATGAAAAAACCAATTCCCAAAATATTATTTGATATAACTTGTTCACACACAATCGACACACACAATCAACAAATTTGTTGATTTCCACGTGCACAATGCTGTGTGTAGATAAATATAGGTTTTAGACAAATTAGTTTCAATGCGTAATAAATTGGACTTAAAGGTTGAAAAGCCGACCGTTCTGCCAGTGACAGGTAAAATATATACTTTACTAATGATTGAAACATTCGCATGCTTATCTAGCCTGTTTGTAACAAGCCTATTCGTTTGAATTGTTTCATTTATAAAAGTGTATCCAAAGCTAATATTGCCTTATAATCTGAGTTGGAGCGAGAAAACATGATCGAAAAACTCATATAAAAACAGAATTTAGGAAACTTTATACCTGTGGTAGAATTAAAAAAAGTTAGGAAAGGCCATAGTATTTCCCTTTCCAGCCCAACGATTACATATGGCATCACTCACTTAGAGCTATCCTAATAATATACTTGTTGGCCCATAGATGTCATTTGACATCTGAATATCATACAATAGTTTTGTCTTTCCATGTTGGCTGCACTGCTTCCTAGTCGGACATTCTCAGATGGCTAAAATATAATCCTACTTGTTGGACTACTCACTTATATACTTCGTGTTTGATTTACTGAATTCTACATTATTTTACTTCAAAGATAATGTTTCTTTACATAAAATAAAATATATTTACAATTGTATATACTTCAAAGATGTAAATAATCCATCTGTTAACATTTTATTCTTATCAAGTGCCTAGTTACCAAGTAAACAATGTGTGATTCCAAATAGCATCAATGGGCACCATTGCCACATATGTTTTGATTCTATATGGAATCAATGGGCACCAATGCTACATATTATGTTTTGATTCAATATGACATTGTATAATATTGAAACAACAATGACTTTCTGATAAATTGTTGTAATTTTATCATTGAAACAGCTTTTGTACATTACCCTACACACTTTTATTAGGTTCAACCATGTTTTAAATATTAAATAAACTATTGTAAGTAAATTCTCAGAAATAAATTAATATGGTCTTTTGTTACAGTAGAGATTAGTCATGTTATTTTCATTTTACCATATATACATTCACAACTATTGTAATAGGTCATTTATAAATTTAAAAAACTTGATTTAGAACAAAATTAGTTGGCCTAATTTTATATAACTTTACTGTATAACTTTACACAGTCAGAATTTATGTTACTGTAAGGTTACTTATCACACAAGAAGTTATTAGTTCGTTGATTTATTTTTTATTTTTCAGCATTATTGTGGTAAAATTAGTATTTTGTAAACAATTTTAGTACTAAACAATTAAATTTAATATATTCCGTTCACTCAATTTCTATATAATGCATAGACAAAATATTTTGAATAAATAGTTATATCCAATTCCTATTTTAAACTTTTATTTTTTACTACCCATATTGCTCACAGACGCCATATGGAGTCAACAATTTATTTTTGGTAATTTATAAAAAAAACAAAAACTGAAAAATATGTATTTATTTAAAAAGAGGTCTAGGTTCAAGAAAATATAGTAAAACAATTTTTAATAATTGTTTTTAGATGAGTGGGCTGGAAAAGGTTAATGTTGTTGGTAGTAACAATACATTCAAAATTACATTGTAATTTTTTCTTTAAGGCGAAATTGTACTTTCAAACAACTTTTTCTAAACCTAATTTTCCTGACAGATATGAACTTTAAGGATTATGAAAATAATTTTACTTAAGAAATAAATATGAATAAATGGTTATAAATACCTTTTATTTCTCAACAATCCTTGTTTTTTAATTCAACATGTTTCGCCGTTTCTCTAGCGGCAATACTAATAACATACGTTCGACATAAACATTGTTTAAATTAATATTACTAGGTGGCCCGTCCGCAAATTGCGCATTTTAATATTTTTTTTCTGTTTGGGAGAAAGTCACCTACAATTCGAAGAAATTAAATGACTTTAAACTGACAGTTATTATAAAGTTAACCTTTTCACGTGAAATTTAAATGTTAAATTTATTAAGAAAAATTATATTTAACCATTATAAAGAATAATATATACTACAAAAATCAGTTCAAGCGTAAATTTATACATTATTGGATACATACAGGGTGTTCATTTGAAAACTTCATACTCGTATCAAAAGACTTATAGCCCAAGTAGCAACATTTTTTAAACGGGAGTGTATAGTACTATTTGGTGGAATAAAAAAAATATATTTTCAAAATGGGGGTGCTCACCCCCATTCCCCCCTTACCCAAAGTCAAAATGTTGAAAAGGCAACGTATACCTTGTGACACCTCAAATTGAAGCTCATAAAAAATGCTATATTTTGGTGAAAAAAAATTACAATCGGCCAAGCCGTTTGGCATCAGCAGCCAATAATGTTATTTCTTAAACAACAATTACTAACTTCTACTTACTGCTAATAACACAACACCATTACTTAATGAATGCAATGATGTTGCCAAAAAGCCAAACATATTATTTGTTTAAAGTTATTTTAGTTTACAAAACTAAAATATATGTTTTTAAAATGCAGAACGTTCAGCCTAATTGAAAGTAAAATATATTTTACAAATTATTTGAAAAGTAGGCTATTACAGTAAGACAAACTAAAAGTTCTTTAGTCCAACAAAATACAAAGTTAAAAAAATGTTTATGGTAGGCTACAAATAACAATAACAAAATACAAACAATGTGTATATAAATAGTTTAGTCTAGGCCTATACTGTTTACCTGAAAAAAAAAAAACATATTTGCCATTTATTTATAGTGCAATTACTTTTAATTGCCAGATAGAGGGTTAAGACAATTTTAACATAGATAAAACTACTAATTACAATATTTATAATATGTCGATTATAGTCTATACCATAAAGAGTGATTTACCTACCTCAATTAGGCTAAAATTTATCAATAAAAGTAGCATATTTAAAAATTCATTTTCTATTGCTGTTTAGTCTCTTGTTTAAAGTTGCAGACGATCTATTTTTGTTTACAATTTTACTTAATTAAAAATTCATCTAAAGGTTACAGCTATTAAATTACAATAACATTAAAAACCATTATAATTCAAGTTGGTCAGCACTGGACCTTTGAAAGCGCCCTCTAGAAATAAATCAAAGGCTAGGGAGGCGAAGCTCTAAACGAAATAACATGTTTAATAACCATTCACCGGTACTCTAGATCATACGCTTTAAAATGACACCTCAATCGCAAAAATCGGTTAAGTTGGACGGGTGAAAAAGGGATGTAACAGAGAAAACCCTTATTGTATTAAGTATATGATTTTTATACATTTGTACACATGTTATATTAAAATAACAATTTTCTTTAAGTTGCCACAAATGTTGTCCTTGATGGTTCTACTACTTGACTGGATTGTATACTATGTTTTAAGAAAGGACCAAACAGACAAATAGACCTATTAAACAAATACTGAAATAACATTCACCCCCTCAATACCTTTAAGTAGCAATGATACAACAAATCTTATAGTACAGACAACAGTTATTGGACAAACTGGAAGAACATTTAAAACAAGATTTAAAGGATATCTGCCGAATACCAACCTCAATACCTGATCGATAACAATCATTCTTACAAAAACATAGACGACTACATGGAAAAACTGCAGAAAACACAGGAGGGCAGAATTATAGATGTATTAGAGGAGTTTAAGATTCATAAAGACACCAAAAACAGCCAGAATACTATATTAAATGATAAGTTCAAATTTAATTCAAATGGTAAACATGATTTATTAAATCAGGTAGCTCAAGCTTGAACAATAAGCAGATACTAGTAAATGAACAACTCTAGACATAAGACATTCGATTGTAATCCAGTCAAGTAGTAGAATCAGTTGGCACAACATGTGGCTACTTATAGACGATATGTATTACAAGACTCGTACAAATGTACAGAAATAACACTAACACATTGTTTATGTTGAATGTCAGCCTGAAGATGCCGTCAGTGAAACGGCGAAACAAATTGCATTAAAAAACAAGGACTGTTAAGACGTACAAGGTATATATAACCATTTAATTATAAATAAAGCATCCGATAGTCTACAATGAATTCTATAAATAAATATGCATTTATAAAATTATAACCACACGTCTCTAATAGTATGTCTCTAATAAGCAACTTGACACAATGTTTCGCGTGGTGATATAAGCTTCAATATTTGGAACTTCCAATGCCGTTGTGGTAGCTACGCTGCTCCCCCTCTTCATTAGTCTAACTGCAAGAAAGTAATGCCATTGAAAAACGTTGAATTTAAAAAAAAATCTAAGTTTTTCTTGTTTTTGGACGTTGTTTTTGTAAGCAGTTTGATTTTAATAATTAATTGTATCCAGAATTAGTTTTGCTATTAAACCTCATAATTTTGAGTGATTAGTATTACAATATTGAAAATAATAAATAATTCGACCACCCAGCTGGACCGCTGACGTGAGTTGAGCAAATTTCCAAAATTAAGTCTATAGGCCTATGTTTTTAGGGCCTTCACACGCCATTCCGCATATTGGGAGTATCTTCAATACAAGAAGCATTGCGTGCTTCGCACGCCATTCTGAATATAGGGAGTATCTTCAACACACAAAACATTAAGTGCTTCGCACGCCAACTCACATATTGGGAGTATCTTTAATACACAATGCATTACGTGCTTTGCACGCCAACCCTGCCATAGAATCCACCACATGGCTTTGAACCGGGTACTACTATAATAGTACTTTACGTTTTTATCGATTTTGGGGGAACCAAGCGAGATAAAGGATCGCGGAAAAAAAACAAAATGTGCAGAATAACATCGTACATATATATTTGTAGAAAAAGTCAAAAATAAATTCATTCTCGTAGGAAAAATCTAAACAAATAGTTACTTCCGGTCAAAAAACGTGTTTTCGATTGTTGGAAATTTTTGGCTAACGAACTCGTCCAAGCGACGTAAACAACCAACATGTGTACCAAATTTGAATCAAATCGGACTTAAAATGCGGCCACTAGAGTGCGAACACATATATGTATATGATTTTTAATGACACCCCAAAACGTGTTCTGGGGACCATGATCAGTGCTCATGTGCTACTCCTGACCTTGAGTCTTACCATAAGGGCCACTGCATTAACTCATTTTTCCTATGGAAATTCGCTAATAAGCAATAATAGCTTTATATTTACCTAGGGTAGTCCAAGAAATATGTAATTGAATGACAACTCTATTATATATTTATTAGCTATCACCCACTACTATTGTGCGATTAAGTTATACTACGAAATATGAATTTTTGGAATAAAATATTGCAAACAAGTAAAGGATTTCAAATTAAGTTGTCAGTTGTGATAACAGAACCGTGTGAATTCAAAAGTAGCATAATATTACCACACCCAGCTTCAATATTCAACAACCTATTTTGAGACACTATAGTTAGTTACGCGTATCTATTGAACTATAATATCAAAGTATTTATGTTAACACTAATAAACTGTGAGTTAGTTCATCTGTGAGTAAGTTCATCTGTGAGTAAGTTCATCTGTGAGTAAGTCGCGGATTATGGTTCTACATAAGAAATAAATCTAGCAGACAAGTTTCATTCTTGCAGTATTCGAAAAGTCCATTAGTTCAGGCGACAAGACGGCGGATGGTGCAAAGACTGCCGCGACTATATTGGATTGCACATGGATTTTACAGCTTCGAGTGATTCGTCTTTATGCTTTTTTTACTGCTATAGACTAATAAAATACGCGTTACATATATTCACGACGTTTGCAATAGTTAACTTTTCATAATACTGACAGCCCGATCGGTTTATAACTATACGTAAATTAAAATAGTAATCACAAAAAATACTGGAAACATCAACTCCTATAAAACCGATTGTACTTAAGTACGTGAATAACATATGATATAACAGCTGACTTCACCCATCATCTGTAATACTTAAACAAAACCCAGCGTATATTTTACTTTCGGGTTATGTTTACAACTTCAATCATTATAATTTCTTGTGAAGTTGATTTTGTTTTTAATATGAGTTATAGAACTGATGTAAGCTATAATACAGTATAA
>JAGFPH010003086.1:8799-22268 GCA_018207615.1 Philaenus spumarius | reverse complement strand
TAAGGATAATCGAAAAAAAAATGATAATCGATTTTTTTTTTCGACTTTGGGAAATCGATAGACTGGTAAACTTTTTTTTATGTTAATCTACATACTTTCATGTACTTATAAAAAAAAATTCAGCCATATTGCAAATTACTGGTAGTTGTAACCTATACCGACTGGGCTACAATGCAAATCGCCAATGATAATCACATAGTTTAATTCGATTGTTAATGCTTAATCATATAATAACATTTTCTACAAAACATGTGTAATTTTATTATAATTGGTTTAATTTGCCAATTTTAAAGTAAGACAAAACAATTTAGGACAATTAATTGTTCACTTAATATTTACATATATCTGTTATTCTGTGTACAGTAAGTAGTACAACTTTCTTTCAACATGTATTTAATATTATAAGGATCAAAAATAACCCCTCATTAACGTTTACCAGACGTTCTTTCGAGAACTATAGATATCTTCTAAGAATACGAGAGTTCAAAAGACCTGCACTACATAGCCTACTCTTTCAATTTATCTGACATCTGTAAACACATTCTAAAATATGGTTATTGCCTGAAACTAAAGTCACTTACTTTTAGTAAAGCCCTTTCAAAATTAGTACTATGTGCAATTTAAGAATTTTAAGATTTGTATAGATATTATTACTACAATACTGTTGTATTCTGGTTAAAATTGAAGCAATTGTTTTCCTTACGAGCAATTTATTTTATTTTACCCCATGCATTACAGTAGTGATTTTACTTGGATTAAGTATCAACAATAAAATAGTAACTATATGTATATAAGTATATAAAGATTTTTTAATTTATGTACGAACTAATTGAGTTGAATCAAATAATAAACTGAAAATTAGTTCTTTATTTTATAATAATTGGTGTTAGTTTACTTTTTCCAAATTAGTACTATGTGCAATTTAAGAATTTTAAGATTTGTATAGATATTATTACTACAATACCGTAGTACTCTGGTTAAAATTGAAGCAATTATTTTTCTTACGAGCAATTTATTTTATTTTACCCCATACAATACAGTAGTGGTTTTACTTGAATTAAGAATGAACAATAAAATAGTAACTGTATTTATTTATATAGAGTTTCTAATTTATGTACGAAATAAATCAGTTGAATCAAATAATCCACTGAAAATTATTCCTCTATTTCATTCACAATTGGTGTTAATTATCGCACGAAGCTGAATTACGTTTGGATCGTTTTTAATGTGATAATATGTGTGACACATTTTCTGTGTTCTTTGGTAGATCAGAGTAGAACAATTTAACATGCAGTGTACCAGAAGTATATATACCCCTTTAAAAACATTGTTTCGCTTTTGCTAGAAGTTACTTTAGAATGTTGGAGTGATTGTTGTTAGAGAGCTTTGGCCCAAAGCCAAAATGTAAACTCAACATTGAGATACGGGCGCCATCGTAAAATACAACAAAATAATTTCCGCAGCAATAGAACATTCAGTGTCAATATTTCATTTCTGAAATACATACACACAATTTGATGTATTTAATTGCTGCATACCGTAATAAGCTGACGTATAGTTTGATCAAATATTAATTTTAAAGGAATATATTTGATTTTGTAATTCAAAACTGAGTTTAAATTTTCAAATATCCATGTATAAATGTAAGGCAGATCATGTAATCGTAGATGATACATCACTCAAATGCCACAACAAAACCACTACTGTGTTTGCAGTCAACAGATATATTGATAAATTAAAAGCGAACACAAAATCTCCCAACTGATACGTTTACTAACGTTTACAATAATCAAACTTTAGCTGACAGTAATAGTTTTATTATTGAAGATGACGACATTGTCGTTGAAACACGTTTGAGATAGTAGACGTATTAGTTGTGAGATTTTGTGATCAAGATTTATTTTTTCAAGTTATTTTCTAGAGTCAAGATCAATAGTTATTTAAGAATTATAATTAATTATTTTAAACAATATTTTTAAATTAGTATTATTCAAAACTACTAACTCCTCGTATCTTTATCTGGATCTGCGTTTGTAATTTTTTATCCTACATGTATTAAAATATACGGTAAAAGTTTGTTATTGAATGTACCATCAAAATGCTACGCACATTTTAAAGGAATATGCATATTTCTGTCTTTAATGACACAAGACATAATATCATCCTAAACCAAAAGTTCCGAAATTATTTACACATTATCTAAACAGTTGTAAAACTGATGTGTAATAAATTTTATGTGTAGTGTATACTAATTTGCAGTTAAAAAATGACACCTGTGAGTGGAGAAGCACCTGTAGCACATGCAGATTAGGTTATTGGGGTATCTATTAATATATACATTTTAAAAGTTGAAATAATATAGTTATGACTTGCGCACGAAGAAAATAGTTTCTTTTAAAATTATTTTCATACCTAATGTTAAAGTTTATTAATATTTACATTTTCCTTTAACCGTAGAATATCAATCTTAATTTAATTTATTAGTAGAAGTAATTTAAATTTTTAGTTATTGTTGTGCACTGAAAAATACACACCATTAAATTGATATAACGTATTTTTTTTCTAAAATATCTCTTTCATCCACATTTCACTAAACAATATTTAGTGCCTTCGTTTTACACATGTTGGATATAATAAATTCTATATATATATAATTTTTGTAAATATAAATAAATATTCTAAAATTTTTGACTTTTTCTTATAAATGGTGGAAGAAATAAGACATACAATTAAATAAACAATTATGTCATAATAAACTTTATATATTGGTTTTATTAATAATTTTGAGCTTGACGAGTGAGAAGGAATTATTTAAAAATAATAACAATATATAATCCACACTAACATCCGTTCAATAATTAAACGCATTTGAACGAAAAGTCGTCATTCTCAGTAGTACATGAGCTGCAACTAAAAATGTATATAACTAGTTTTGAATTTTTGGCATTTACATCGATATTGTCCATGAACAAATCCAGGAAAGTGGATGGAAACTGTCCCATCGCCTTACTTATCTTGAGTGTAGAATTTATAATTCAATTTAAAACAGTTATATGTGGCTTGCGTAAATTCAGAAGTAAATAGCGAACATTTCATTTAGTGTTTGTAGTCTGTTCTAGCCATTATGCAAGTAGGCCTATGTACAAAGATATTTTAAATATTTGTTTAATTTATTTTTTAATATATTCCATACACTAATTAATTTTAACATGATTGATATTGGCTTTATTATGTAACGATTGTTATAATTTATTAATCAATTAATTTTATATAACTGTTATAAACTTGTCCAACACCATTCTGTAGTATTACCTGCCCTAGTTCTCCTATTAATTTTGGCATTTCACTTTATCTTGTTCTAGTTACGATAACCCTATTGGTTTTTTAGACTCTAAGACCACACCCACTTTTGTATAAACCGGTTATAAGTTTTTAGTTGTAACTCAAGTATCACTGGAGATAATGAATTTATCGAAGAAACGCGTTTATTAAACGTATGTTTGTGAGAATTAGTGTATTGATTTTATTCAAAACCTTGGAAAAACAAATGATCCAGAGTATAAAGTATCTCTATGGATTGTCTTAGTTGAGCAGGTGTTAATTTATCGTATAAGACACAAATAGTGACTGTTCTATGAACACAGAAATAATATTTTTAGACTATCTTTTGTTTAGTATTAAGGAAACATTTTGAAATTTTCGCATGGTCGAATATTGCTTTAGAAATCATGTTAAATGAAAAACGTTTTGCTTTATCTATTTAAAAATCTTTGGAAGAATAATTTTTTTTTCAAAACTCCACTTTCCATCAAAATAAACAGTTCCTTGTTGTATTTTCCATTCAGTTTATTTTTAGAATTAGCCATACACGGAAGAAAATGTTGCTTTACTGCAGCATTATTTTAATGAAGTAATATTTCAATGATTACAAAGAAAAAAAGACAAAAAGTATTAAATATACAAATGACAATCATTTGAAACAACCTTTTTACTTGTTTTCTGTGTTGAGCAAGGGGTTTACCGAATAAATTAAACAAGAAGCATTATGACAAGTTAACAGAAATAAATTTTGTTAGCAAACAATGTTAATATTTCAGGATTTTCGTAATATTGATAATCTGTCACTAGAACGTTTCAGGTGAAGCGATAAAGTGTAGACTACTTGAAGTACGATTCATTTGACAGCACAATTAACGCCAAAACTCGATCAATCTTCGTCTTTTTATAATTTATAGAGAACTGGATATAGACAGCATAGAAACATGTACACCATATCGTTCATACTTTGTTAGCATACTTAAATTTAGTATACATGGATATAATAATTTTCTACACCATGCTGTTATTATTTTAACAGTTTTTTATTTAACTCATGACACGTTGAATTTTGTTATTCTACTTTACAACGTAATTAATTAAAGTATAAAAACTAGTGTTGAAATGTTCTCCTGATTAAAATTTTGTTTTGACCAATATTAATTATGTATAAACAAACATTAGTAAGAATGGATAGGTTACGAATTCTTCAGTCACATTTTGATTTTTGATTTATCTTTATCTTAGCCACCACGGTGTTTTACAAAAATGCAATATATTGCACTTAATTTATTAATTAAGTATTCAACGGTTTACGTGTTGCTGTAATGTGTAATTTTAATGGTAATATAATTTTATTGTTAGTGTATATTTCTTAATTCGAGTAGTATATTTGTAATATTATACATTCAATACTCCTACATTTATATAGATTCTCTGTACATTATACTTGAAACAATTTTAATAATAATTGAAAGGTGTTATTTTAATCATCAATTTGACAAAGCTGCTTACAAATATAAGACAATCATATATTCATTGCATTTTCCTTAGACAATGCATAACATTTTTTAATTTACAGTACCAAAGTTTAATTGTTTAATGTGTTATATTATATAAATAATTTTTCATAAATTTAATTTGTATGGAGTATTTAAAATAAAAAATAAATATTTTATTGATGAAATATTTGTATTTATTATTACAATTAATTTCCGTTTATAAGTGTCATGGTTTAAACATTTTAATTATTATTTTACTCCCGTTAAATATATACAATGTATAATAGAAGACTTTTTATAACATTATTTTAACATAAATACAAATTATATGAAATTATAATAACGATCACAAGAATAATTAACTGGGATATATCTTAGTTTACATTCTGTATTTTATTCTATCATAGTGCAACAACAAAAAATTATTTACTTCTTATTAATTAAACTTGGGCATTACTTGCGTTTACATTAATTGCGAGCAATATTATTTCTACAAAGAAATGTCATAGTCGGAAGATGCTTTTGGCAAAGTGCCACCCCCAATCCCGACCCCTACACCCATAACTCTTTTAAATACGCGCTCATGATTCACTAACGAGTAGAATGCTGTTAGAGTTCCCAAGATTGTATTTGTTTGCAAATTTGTCGCTTAAATATTCATAGATGGTTTATATGCACAACTTCTTAAGGGTTTCGTAACAAGGAAGAAGGATATGTACACGCGTTTTTCCCTTTAAATATAAACAAACTTAATAATTGAAATGGTGAACAACTAAACACTGGAATATTCTAGATTAATTGTTTTTAAATATATTAACTGTTGATTACTAGCATAACTTTTTTATAACTAAAAATAAACCTTAACCAATTTTAAATGTTTATATTCAAAATTTAAATAGAATGAAATTAATATTTTATATCTAAATTATCAATAATATGTTTATTAAAAAAATATGTGTTTATATGTGCTTTTGTTTTACGTGATTCATATTGTGTAATGCAGTGTACACTGGTCTCTCATAAACTAGTTGTACTTTAAAAAAAAAATAAAAATAACACTATTCTCACTCTTATACGTTTATTACCAAACGCGTTTCAACGACAAAGTCGTCATCCTCAGTGGTATATGAGCTACAACTTACAGATTATAACTAATTACTTCTAAGTCTATGGCATATATTTATACCCCTCTACAAGAGTGGGCGTGTCTTAGTTTCTAAACAGCCAATGGCGTACAAGGGACCTTAAATAGACAATAAACCTTAAATGTTACAATTACATTAATGATTAAAATAAGAATACAATATGTTATTTTACTTAAATTGACATTGATATGGAAAATAATAATAGTAATACAATTCAAATAAAATAATTAAAAAAAAAAAAAAAAAAAAAACATAATAATAAATAAATAAATAAAAATATTAATATAAATAAATACATAAATATGAGAAAACAATGCAATAATATTAAATAAAGTAGAATACAAAGTTCATAGAATATTAAATATAAAGTAAATTTTGTATTTGGTTAATCTAAATTAATACAGAGTTCTGTATTGGGCCTAACTCGTTGTTCACTATTATGTCTTTATTTTTATTAATATATAAAGTTTCCCAAGCGTCTAGATTATTCCGTTTAGTAACATTTTTTAGAAGGGTTGTATTCTCTACTTTAAAAAAATGATTTTCTTCTAGACAATGTTTAGCTATAGCTGATTTATCAGGCCGGTCGTATTTAAAATGAGAAAAATGTTCTTTACTTCTTACTTTTACACTCCTAATTGTTTGGCCTATATATTTTTTGGGACACACTTCACAGTTAACACTATAGATGCCGGATTTTTCTTGATTGGGGATGTGATCTTTAGGGTTTCCTAGTAATTTTCCAATGTTATTTTCTGATGCAAATGCTACGTTTATGTTCGCGTGTTTTCTAAATGATTTAGTTATTGTATTTGCCAATGTTGGGTTATATGTAATTTTTATCCATCTTTTTTCTTGTGTGATTGGGGTTAAGGTTGTTCTTAATTTTTTTATTTTCTTGGCAGTGGCTTTCTTTATAATATGATCTATTGTATTTTTGGGGTATCCGTTAAATTCTGCTGCTCCATAAATATATTGTTTTTCCTTTTCATAATTGTTTACAGAAAGAGGTAGGTTGACGAGTCGGTGGACCATTGAATTGAAAGCTGCTCTTTTGTGTGCAGGTGCATGGGACGAGTCCCAGGTAATAAACCTGTCTGTGTTTGTCGGTTTTCTGTAAACACTAAATGTCAAGTTATTGTTTCCTCTTGTCACTAATACATCTAAGAATGCTAGGCTATTGTCTTGCTCAATTTCTTTTGTAAATTTTACTGTAGGGTAGGTTCCATTTAGTTGTTGACAAAAATCTTCAAGGTCTTCGCTTTTATCAAATACCGCGAAAATATCGTCCACGTATCTAATCCAAATTCGAGGGAAATATTTAAACGAATTTTTCGCATTGATCTCGAAATTACTCATGAATAAATTGGCCAAAAAACTTGATAAAGGATTTCCCATTGCGGTACCGTTATCTTGCGTGTAGAATTTATAATCGAATTGAAAGCTGTTCTGTGACATGCATAAATTTAACAGAAGTAAATATTCCAACTAGTTGTACGTCCATTCATTATAACATGTAAAGAAATATATACTTATTATTATTTGCTCTACTAACTTTATACGATTACTATGGGTTCTGCTCGATTCGCTCACCAACCCCCGTGGTCATTCGTGGCGAAGCAAGTACAAACAATTTTTTGTATATTCCATATTTTCACGGAAACTGCGATTGGTTAGGTTAGATGCACTTGGATTGGCTGTGGGGTGATGAGGATAGCGACGACCTATACATAATGTAAGGTAGATATCACAATAAAGACGCACCATCCGCAATAATTGGAATTACGACGTGCGTTGTAATTTCACCATTTTATATTTAAATAATCAGTGTTCAACATTTCAACAAAATGTTGTTATTGTCAAATAAAGGAAACAATTAATGGCCATATCATATGTTCAAAATATAATGCAGTAAGCATGTTTAGTAGATTTCTTAGCTTTTACCTAATCTAAAAAAAACGGTTGTGGATACTAATAATTATTACTCCTGATTCTAAATTTACCAAGTTGGTTGTTATGGTAATAAATTTAAATGTTTTTAAGAAATATTTTTTTGGTTCAACATATGACTAACTTTAAGGGGGCACTCCACCGTAATATCGATAAAAATTTAAAATAATATTTCGCCTAGTTTTGTTCCTTGTCCTTTTCTGAACAATTTGATATATAATATATATAATTTTGTAAACACAACTCCTCCCTTATTTCTGGAACAATTTGAATGTTTGAGGTTTCAAAAAATTCGTCTCATTTCGTAGTTTTGCAATAAGGTTTTAGATGTCAAAAATTCTTATCCTTAATGGCGTAAGCTAATCTCAAAGGTCGGGTTTTCCCTATAAGATTACCATGGAAAATATTTAAAAACCATTTCTATACAAAACAGCTGTTTATAATAAGAAACAAACTAATCCAGCTGATTTCGTGGATGTAAATAACGATGATTACAGTATTCAGAAGGTTATAAAAACATTTTAATACAAAACAGCTGTTTATAATAAGAAACTAACTAATACAGCTGCTTTGTGGAAGTAAATATTGATTTTTATAAGGGAGGAAATGAATTATTTATTCAAATTATAAAATTTACGAACTAATTTGTTTTGAACATTTAACATTATTTACCATCTTAGTTTTGAGATTATTATTTATAACTTTTTTGTTAGGTTTTTGATTAAGTGTAGACCTGAGCCTTACTGGTTCTTTTAACCTTTATTATTACTGCTGTTATAAAATATAAGAAATAATTTGATTTGAACATTTAACATTATTTACCATCTTAGTTTTGAGGTTATTATTAATCCTACACTTTTATTATAAATAAATATAACATATGTTTTTAGAAGGTCGCACCGGGGGTTGGCGTGCGGAGCACGCAGGGGTCTCCCCTAGTATTCTACAAATAACTGAGTGTTTTCTAGGCCGTTTTCCAAAAGTTTTTTCCCACGTTTTCATTTACTGTGGCGGACATAACTCAAAATTGTATTTGAGATATCCTCATAATTTGTTTTTTATTTTGAAGAGGACATTTTATTGTACAACCTTTAGTATGGATATGCAATAGTTCCTTTAATAAAGATTTAAACAAATGATTATAACAAGATTTTACTAAAATGTTTTATGAAAAAGTAAATAACATATTTTTTTTACAGAAATATTTCATATAATTTAATACAGATTGTAGAATGGAATGCCCTTTTCAAAATAAAATAAAAATATGAGGCTATCTCAAATACAACTTGAGTTATGTCTGCCACAGTGAATCCTAGTTAAATACGAAAAAATTAACCCGCCTAAGGGGAGGGGTGGGGAACCAAAACTTATGGAAAGTCACCTATAACCAACACTCATGTATAAAATATAATTAGATTTGCTTTAAAAATAAACTAAACTTTTTTAAGTGTCGCCTTAATATTTTGATAAAAATGTTTTGTTTTGTTTATTATAAGTAGAAGCAGATGTTTGAATTATAATACAGTAAGCCTTTTTCGTTCATTTTTTGTTTGTGCTTGATTTTATTTTGCGCTTTTATAATTTAAGAAAGCAGTTGGTTTTGAAGAAAAATTAACCGATTCTAAATTAGCTAAGTTAGTTGCTATGGTAATGAGTGTAAATGCATATAACGAACGGGTTTTGCTAAGCTTTTAATCCGAATCAGCTATTTTATCTGTAATAAGGCTGGGGAGTAAACAAGCGAATTGTCAGTATTATTGTGTTTTGAAGTACAATTTTGAAAATCCTATGTTATTGTGCGTTCATAACACCGTAAGATTATACCTTTAAATTTTCGTATACTCATGTTAGTAGTCAACGTATCTTCAAGTAGTGTTTGGTCTACGTTGATTCTTTGTCAGTCAGGACAACGTCGCTTAAATATATATAGACTAGCTGACCCGTACGGCGTTGCCCGTGGTGGTTGGTATTTTCAGTCTTTTTAACGTAATTGTATCCTTTTTAAGTGTTCAGTCAGTGAGTGGTGTTTGGCTTTTATATATATAGATCTTAAATAATAAAAGCACTATTGTCATAATAATAAAAGATCTGAAATTATGATTTTAGTAACTTTGATCCCCCCTCACCCCTCCTAAAATTTCGAAATTTTTCAAACCCCTTCTTAGTGAGCACCTATGGCCCTAGAGGAAGCTACATACCAAATTTAATTCTAATCCGTTCGGTAGTTTTGAAGAAATCGTGATTTAATAACTTTGATCCCCCCAAACCTCCCTTAAATATCGAATTTTTTAAAACCCTTTCTTAGTAAGCACCTATGGCCCTAGAGGAAGTTACATACCAAATTTCATTCCAACATGTTCGGTAATTTTGGAGAAATCGTGATTTAGTAAGTTTTACCCCCCAAACACCCCTAAAATTTCCAATGTTTTAAAACTCTTTTTTAGTGAACACTTATAGCCCTAGAGGAAGCTACATACAAAAATTTCATTTCAATCCGTTCGGTAGTTTTGAAAAAATCGTGATTTAATAACTTTGATCCCTCCAAACCCCCTAAAATTTCGAATTTTTTCAAACCCTTTCTTAGTGAGCACCTATGGTCCTAGAGGAAGCTGCATTTCAAATCAAATTTCATTTCAATCCGTTCTGTAGTTTTTGAGAAATCGTGATGAGTGAGTCAATGAGTGATATATTATAATAATTGTAAGAATGTAATATATATTTTTGTTTTCAGGTAAGCGGAGAAAAGGATATTTCAGACATTTCAAGGACTCTGCTGTGAGTATCCACTTTCATTTCATTTCCATTGAAAGAATTTAAAGCATTTAAAACTCTCATTATATTCAAACGAAACATGCACTGGGCAATGTCCATTTTCTTGGTTGGTTTCACAAAATATATATTCAAATTTTCGTAGTTTATTTTAAGTAGTTTTTTTCTATTTATTGATTCTATGTCAGTCAGGACAAATCAGCTTACATAAAATATAGATAAATTATATAATTTACTGAGGTGGTAGCTTTACAGCAGAAAACCGAAAGCGTCTCCTAGCGAGTGGAGCTTAAACTAATGATAAATGTTTAAACACATTATAAAAGGGATCATTCAATGGTTTAATAATTTAAAGTAAATCTTACATTCCGATTAAACGAACAAATTTGTAAACATTAGACCGCAAGTATTATATAATCCATCAACATTATTACTGGAAAAGTTGGTATTTCCCTAAATTGAAGACGGAAAGAACATAAATTTAGGTTTTCAACTGGATAGTGCGCATCCTTATTGCAGTTTTTCTATCTGCTCAGTAATCGCTAAACATCTCCTTAACGATAGATTGATATATTGACGATTGATAGAGTAATCCGGTTTCCTTTTGATAAAGTTATATGTTTAAAACTGTTCGTATAAACTTAAATCATCTACAAGATCACATTATTAACTGTTATAACTGCATTAAATTACAAGTGAAAAAACATGGGACCAAGACCGGTATTTGAACCCAGGACCTTTGCCTTTCCGGAGCAACACTCTACCCCTAAGCAATCCTGATCCTCCAGATATTGGTCGATGTTATCTCACTTGTACTGTTTTACTGCATTTATGAATTTATAGACTGAATACCTAGCATGCGACATTGAAAACAATCTCAATTCTTTTTGCAGCCTACAGTGGTGTTATTTATTATTATTTTTAATTTGTAATAATTTACCTGCTTACACGCTTCCTCAGCAAGGGTTAAATTAATTAAATTAAAAGTGAAAAACATGGACCAAGACTGAGATTTGAACCCAGGACCTTTGCCTTTCCGGGGCAACACTCTACCACTGAGATATCCTGATCCTCCCCTTAGTCTAGCAAGCGCCTTGGTCTCGAGATGCGCAGTAGACTCGGAATTGATTCGAGTTGTAGGTGGCCAGAGAGGCTCAGTCTGTTGCCGCGCTCCGAACATAATACTTCGGTCTCAATGTCCTTGTACAACAGTAATGGTAACGTGTTGTCCCTTTCACTCCAGCGTTCGGCGGCCACACTTGCCTATATGCTTGCCTCCCGCCAGCGCATCGTAGAGGTCATATCTGACGAATTATAATTTTTAAGGCAACCAAATATACCCATTGAATTGTTTAAATAATAAATACAACTCGGTGTTAAGCACCTTCTGCTCAAACCCCTGGTTTATCTATATTTAGTGCGTCTTTAAATCATAATAAACGTATTATACGGTTTAACCTTGTTTCCAAACACTCTTGTCTTCTGTAATATAAAAAAATAACCTCAAAAGCTAACCAACAGTATTGCTAGATCTATAAGCATGAATACAAAAATTGACATATGCGTGGAAATTTTCACGAAATATGGTAATATTGGCAGGTCTAACAGAACTAACCATGAAATTTAACTGCAAATGATACCAGATCTATCAAAACAAAAATATCGAAATCTGACATTGTTTCCGGATTAATGGATAATCCAGAAAGTTGACAATGTTGCCAGAACTTACAACAATAGTCATAAAATCTGGTATTAAGGGCAGATCGATTAACATTATATCCGATAGCTAACTGACAGTATTTCCATATCTATCAATAGCGAAACCTGACAGTGTTTCCAGGTAAATTAATTTTAATTCTAAAGCTAACTGTATTTTTATATATAACACAGCTAGTTAATATTCTATGATAATAATTGATTAATCTCTTTTATATTATACTTTTTTTCATACAATTGGCGGTTTTATGTCAATAGCGACAAATCGTTTGTTGATTTTTGAAGGTTAACCTGAACAGCTCATCATTTTGTGATGTAATGCAATTCACATTATATTTTCAACTCTTTAATTTGAATAAAACAGATACAAACATATTTTAATAGTAGTAAAAGGGTCGAGGAGTAATACAGATAAGATCACCATACTTTCAATTTCAGATACATCGAATCTCCAATAAAATTACTGAATAGGTCTAGATTAGATAAATATTTATATACATAAATAGATTCGTTAAATGAAATGTCCGAAGATTGCAATAGAATAAATCTATTGAGTTCCCGAATATTATGTTCAGTTTTTTATAGTATAGTATTAATGAATTATAATGTTAAAAATATCTCTTCGCATTTTTTAATTTGGTTAAATGCGATTTACTTCTTAAACGTTAATTTTAATACTAACAAATTTGTATTAACTTATATGGTCCGCCACAATCCTCGTTTGTTATGTTTTTTCAAATTACTGTTTTCGACATATTTATGATCATATCGTATCAATGCAAACATCGGTGGATCATGTTGACACAGACATTATGAGTGGTGTCCACCTTATTTAGCAGTGTGAACCTTATAGACCAGGGAAATTAGACCAAACTCATCCAGAATAACTAAATATTTTTTTACATCACCGATCGAGATGCAGTTTTCGGCATTGAATTCGGAGAAGTCTCAGGAAAAAAGTCTACTCATAATACCTTGTCGGCAGACAAAAACTGCATTTTGGGCATGCATAAAGTGCATCTAGGAGTGCATCATTTCCCATAATTTATAAAAATTGTTTGAATTCATGAAA
>JAGFPH010003085.1:127739-164628 GCA_018207615.1 Philaenus spumarius | reverse complement strand
TTTTTTTGTTGTGTCATTTGTGTGGGTGCTGTTTTTTTTGTTTATTGTATCATAAATTCGTGGTTCCTCATGGTTTCTGTTTATATGACCAATAAGTGTTCTTGGCATTATTATTTTTGGTGTTTTTGATGCGTTATATATGTGAATATAGTATTTATCATCTTGTCTTGTTATGTAAGCATGAATTTGTTTTTGTTCCCTTAAATGTCTATCCGTTTCAAAATCCATTTGTTCATTATAATTATCTATCTCTCGTACCCTTAAACTCTGTCCTGGTGCAATTTTTATCTGCTCGAGTGATCGTATTTCTGGGTTGCTTATTATATTGTGATTTATCATCAAACGTATGTTTTTTAAATTCTCTAACCATGAGTCATTCATATCTATTATACATTTTTGGTTGTTTGACTGCAGGGTTATTTGTTTCTTACTGTAGTCTATCTTTGCTCGATTATTTAGTAAAAAGTTATTTCCTAGAATCATTTTAGCATTTATTCCTGATGCTACATAAAATTTATTTGTGAATTTTATTCCATTTATTTCAAAGGGTAAATTTATTTCTCCATGAATTTTTAAATTTTTGTCTGTGGCCGATTTTATTATTGTATTTGTGTTATTTATTATTTCTTTATGTTTGACTAGGTCATATTGACATATTGAAACATTTGCACCCGAATCTAAGATTGTTTCGATATCCTGACCGTCTAATGTGTTGAATTTTACATTAATTGTGCATACTCTAGAATTTTCGTTTTTATTGAGAAACAGTGTATTGTATACATCCCATGTTACGTCATTCTCCGATTTTCTTGTCTTAGATACCCCATTTTTGTTTAAGTATCGTTTGTGAAAAATGCTGTATGAATCTACTGCACTTTGTCTTTGAACGGCCTGTTGTAATTTTGCTGCATCGACGATTTGTTCCTCACGCGTCACAGTGCCATTACCTATTTCCCGACCTATATCAACATTCGCCGCGATACTTTGTTTACATTTTGTTCCGACATTTTTTGTAGTCAATGCTATTTTGTTTTCTACTTCTGAATCCGTGGTGCTGTAATCCTGGGGTGGATATTGTGTTGTTAAATCTAAATAGGTCATTGGAATTTCGCTTTCTTCATCTGACTTTCCCTTGCTTTGCCTAAATTTAAGATTTCTTAAAGCCATGGAATAATGTTTTCTGTCATTTAGGTGTCTGTCAGTGTTTTTGGTTTGACGTTGTGTACTAAAATTTGAGGTTGTCTTGTTTTGCTTATTCGATTGTTGAAATGTGTTATGATTTTGACATGTGTATGGTGGAGTAGTATTATAGCTTATACTGTTAGCTCGTTGTTGGTTGAATTTTATTTTAGATTTATTATTAGAATAGCGTTGACTCCCTTTGAATTGTTGGTCATTAATTTTTCTTTGGTCGAGCATGCATGAATTTGGCTTCCGCACATTTTTTTTTTGTGTGTTTGTTGATATATAGCGTGGAAACGTGTACTTGTTTCTTGTGGGGTTGAATGGCTATTTGTTCTTATAATAGCCCCCCATTTAACCCGTTTTTTTTGGTTGTAAGTTTGTCTTAAGTTGTTATTTGTGTAGCATTCTTGCACTGAGTGTCCATTCCTACTACATTTTGTACAAAATTCTTGATTTCTTTTGGCAAACGATCTGCCTTTGGTTGTATGCTGGGGATACGTTTTTGTACTTTTATTGAAAAAGCAGTGTTCGGTGGTGTGGTTGTCCATTTTACATATTTTGCAGTTGTATTGTTTGAAGAAACACCTGCTTGCTGGATGATTTGTTTTATTGCAAATTGTGCATATTTGACTTGAACTATTATTTCCATTAGTTTGAAAATATGGATTTCTAAATTTTGGTGTTATCTGATGGTGCCTATTTTGGAATTGTTGGTTGGTTTGGAATTGTGGTTTTGTTCTTTGGTCGTGTTTTTGGAATGATTTTACTTCATGGTCCCTTTGTTGTATATTTATACCTAGCGTGTGTACGATTTCCGTCAGTTGTTCTAGTTTTTCCGACATTGTGTTAATCGTGTCAAAGTGTCTGTTTTCTCTGTCATTTTGGCTACCCTTATTTCTAAGGTATCTCTGTTTGTTTAGTGTTTTTTGGAATAATTGTTGTTCTATTTTCCTTAAATTTTCCTCTAGTTGCGTAAGAGTATTATTCCCCATTGTTATTAGGTACTTCGGGGTACAGCGAAGCCTAAGGTTAAGTTCGGTTAAGTCTGGGTTTTAGATCGGGTAAGATCGGCAGAAACAGTTATATAATGTATTTTACACTATATTACAAGGGTACAGCGAAGCCTTACGTTCGGTTGGACTCGGGTAAGATCGGTAGAAACAGTTATATAATGTATTTTACATCATATTACAAGGGTTTAAGTCCGGGTTTTAGTTAGGGTGAGATCGTTAGAAAAAGTTATATAATGTATTTTACATTATATTACCAGGGTTTAAGTTCGTTCAAGTCTGGTTAAGATCGGTAGAAACAGTTATATAATGTATTTTACATTATATTACAAGGGTTTAAGTTCGTTCAAGTCCTGGTAAGATCGGCAGAAACAGTTATATTGTATTTTACATTATATTACAAGGAATTAAGTTCGGTCAAGTCTGGTTAAGATCGGTAGAAACAGTTATATAATGTATTTTACGTTATAGGACAAGGGTTTAAGTCCGGTCAAGTCCGGGTAAGATCGGCAGAAACAGTTATATATTGCTTTTTACATTATATTACAAGGAATTAAGTTCGGTCAAGCCCGGGTTTTAGTTCGGGTAAGATCGGTTGAAACAGTTATATATTGTATTTTACATCTTATTACAAAAGTTTAAGTTCGGGTAAGATCGGTAGAAACAGATATATAATGTATTTTATATGTTCTTTATCTGTAACCAATGTTCTTCCAGATATACATAATGGTTTTTAGTATATGTTAGAACAATATAGATCGACAAGGTTCGAAGAAACTTACTACGTTGCATAACAATCGTTATATGGTCACACATTATATTATTCTATATTAATATTTACTGTTATGATCTGACCGTTGAACAACATATATGCTTATACACACACCCCAACAAGGTTTAAGATAACTTAAGTTGCCGATGTCTTTTAATATTACCACTCTTAAGTATTTTTTTTTTTTTTTTGCACCCTGTATATAGGAGTAAAGTGTTCCATACATACTAACCGGATAAAGATAACTTAAATTGTCGATACCTTATAATAATACATTCTATTGTTCGTATAAAATAATATCGCTTTTAAGAATTTTGGAACACCCTGTTTATAGGAGTAAAGTGTTCCATACATACTAACTGGGCTGAGATAACTTAAATTGTCGTAAACTTTTAATAATAAGTTATATTGTTTCTATAAATTAAATATTACTGCTTTTAAGAATTTCGGGACACTCTGTATATAGAAGTTAAGTGTTACAAACACACCCTCACACGCACTAACTAGGTTAAGATAACTCCGTTTTATCTTTTAATATTGCATTATATTGTTCGTATAAATTAAATATTACCGCTTTTACGAATTTTGGAGCATCCTGTATATATTGGAGGCTGCGAAAATGGCTGTGATATATCGACAAGATGGCGGTCTAGATGGCGACGGATTATAAATTTAGCGCCGTCGTTTAACATTGAGGATACAATGCCGATTAAATGCCCTACACTCTACTAGGGTGGGGGTGGGGTTGGGGGGTTGGGGTGGGGTAGTCTATTTTACTTTTTAAACACCTTAAATTAATCAATCAGACATTTTTCGAAATTTTGAATTTTTCAAAATTTTAGGGTTGAGGGTGGGGGAAGGAGTGGGGGTAGGGTGGGGGTAAATGTCTACGTTACGTCCAATACAGCTCTTGAACTTAACCCCGTGCTCGAATTTCAAAATTTTCCCATTTTTCAGGAAATAATTTTTTTCGAAATTTTGGGGGAGGAGCCCCTGACCCCGGAGCACAAAATTTCATACATACATCACTACACGCTCAACTTTTTAACACATATACGTGAATTTAACAACCCCCACCCCTCCGCTTAAGTCAGCAACGCATCTCAGACGTAGTCCCATAAGAGCCCATGTTACGGCTCAAGGGGGGCGACGTCTACTTCTAATATTTGCTTACTATTAGATAAGTGTGAAAACAAAGTTTTACAAACGGTAACAACACATTCTTTAACAATTTCTGCCTCCGAAACGGCTTCATCTTTTGTGCTAAAATTTCTGTTACTTGGTAGGATGCTTTTGTAGTAAGCTCATTCTTGTTCATTGCATTAAAAAGTGTACTACGTTCACAAGCAAAAGACTTTTTCAAAGATTGCAATTTTTCCTCTCGGATCTTTGATTTTTTCGGAAATTTTTCTTCAAATTGCGAATGGATTGAAGTGTAGTGTCTGTTCAAATTATAACGTTTGTTTCCATTTACTGTTTCAGGACATATCAAACATAGGGCAGTCCCTTCTTTCTTACCTTTTGTAAAAAAGAATTCTCCCTCCCACTCAGCTTGAAACTCGCGGTTTTCATCCTCAAGTTTTCGTTTCCGTCCTTTTGCGCACACTCCTGACATTTTTAATTAAAAAATCAATCACTGTACTTAATGTTAATTTCGTAAAATAAAATGTTCAGTTGATAAAGTTAACCGCACTAAAATCACATTAACACTGGCGCAACTTATACAGGTTAGCACTGAGCTAAATAAACTCCCCACTAATGACAAGCAAACCTAGCCGGCCGACTAACCGGGGATGACTAATGCGCGACACAATGTTTGGCGTCGCTCTGCCAAGGTCATTGCACATTACTACTGACTCATCGTCTGCTTACCCTACAGCCGCGCCGCTTCACCCCTCCTCCTGCGCGAGCCGCTTCTTTACATCCATAACTGATTGTACACTCAGTAGTCTAAGTAAATAAATAAGTAGAAAAAAGCGACAAATTTTCAATATCCTTAATAAATTAATATAATATAGCTTTATAAAATATTGTATAATTTTTTTATTAAATATTTTTGTTTTACTTTTAAATTTATGTTTTTTTCTATCACTAACAGTCTGAGGGCCGCAAAAATTCGTTCCCAGCGCCGCATGCGGCCCGCGGGCCGCGTAGTGAGGATGGCTGCCTAGAGGAAGCTACATACCAAATTTAATTTGAATCCGTTCGGTAGTTTTTGAAAAATCGTGATGAGTGAGTCAGTGATTGAGTGAGTGAGTGAGTGGTATTTCGCTTTTATATATATAGATTATCTAACATTGTATAAATTGGAAACATTACTTTCATAAGGGTTTGAAAATGCTTTAGATTTCCTAAAAATTATATAAGTAGTACTGACCCCGAAAAACAGTTTAACTATATAGTAGGCCTACCAGGAGAATAAAATGTATCAGTGGAGCTGGTAACTGAAATAAATATACCACAGTTGCAATCATTTCCCGGAAGTTAGATTCTTAAAATTCTTTTTTAAAAGGAAATTGTCTTAAGGGTCTGCTTCAGTAAACGAGAAAGCAACAGGAAACGCACTTCCGGTATCACTGTATCCCTATCTAAGCAGTGCAATTTCTTGCAGCTGAACGCTTTGACATTGCTTCATTTCAAACCATTTTATAAGTCTATCTTTTTTAATTGCGTGTTGAAAAAAAAACTGAATATTGTTTATAAAATTTCGGATCCTGATTGCAAATTATTTTTCATTATTAATTTTGTATTGTGTTAGGAAAAAATCTAGCTTTGTACCTAAAAAATGTCAGTTACTTGACAAATGAAAGAAATTTTTTTTAATGTAAATTGCAAGAAGGATGCGTATTGTGACTGTGCTTAAAATGAGACCTTGCAAACAATTTTATGATAAAAAGTAAACGAAATAAATGGTATGAAATTTAACATTGCTCTTATGGGATAAAAATCCATTTTATTTTTACTGGAGCAGACCCTTATTATTAAACCTTACGGGTGCGAATCTTAGACTCTTATTAAAAGGGTATAACACTGAAATATGAAATTAAGAATTTAGGTATTTAAAATTTATTATTAAAACCGACATAGGTAAAAGTGTACATAATATAACTACTTAGAGTGTGTGAATAAAGTGTTAAAAAAAGTTAAGTAAGTGGTTTTTAATTAACCAACAAACGTATGGATAAGTATCAAGGTAAAATTTTACTTCCATAAAATATAGAAGTATTTTTTAATAGATTTACTTGTTACATTTGGAAAATACATTTATTTATAAATTATTGGATATTTGTGATTGAAAGTTTGTGATTGAAATTAGTAATAAATTGCTTATAAGGAAATTTTGAATTATTTCTTTTAGTAGAATATTGGCTTCATAAAACAAAATCAGTTTTATTTATTATAAGTTTTAGAAATTCGCTTCCGTGGTGTAGGCGATAAAATTGTATTAACAGATAAAGCTCGCTTCAGTAAATAAAATAACCTCTGATATTTCCGTTTGTATTCTAGCGTTTCTCGGATTTCCCATCAGACCCGAGACCTGGTTTAATCTCAAGAGCATTCCGAAAAAATATCAAAGATTTCTCGAGAGGAATGTCCCTTCTGCTTTCTTACTGATGACTTATTTATTCCGGCTTTTAATGCATATTGGAAAAAAGTTACACTAAGGTCTTTCGTTTCGATTTATATCTATTTAGTATAATATTTGAATGGAGCCAAGTCATTCAAATGCATTAAAACGTAAGCAGTGGTCCAGTGAATACTTCAGATAATATTGGATTCTTTCGAGTATCTGGATTTCCAATAATACCCTCCTGCCGGAGATGTTTGTCTAAACAGCAGTTGTACTTCTGTGAACAGTAGATTCAGAGAAACAAACCTAAATTTTGTTCCTTATGACAGATTGTTTACGATTTTTTTTTTGTCTATTAATGATTTTAAAAATATGTTATGGCAATAATACGATATTAGTTTATGTTACGTAGATATCAAACTCTGCTATAAAAAGGTATGCATTCCTCGTTTCAAGTCAGTAGTATGTACAAGATATACCAAATCGAATCGCTAATTACTTTGCATCCTTTCATTCCAATTACAACGAAAAAACTGCTGACTACGAATGTATTTTTCATAAACCTTTTTCTCCTCAGTTCATATTGTCCACTTGTAATATAAACTTGTAATCTTAATAAACAACTGCAATATTTGATAAGATTCGAGCTAGATATTCGAATGATAATGCACAAATAGTTACAGAAGCAATTATAAAATTATTAATACATTTTTCGTTTCAGATTCTGTTTCCCTTACCCATCCTTTCAACTGCATAAAATACAAGTTGTTTTACATGCCTTCAAGGAATATTCATGTAAAACTCATTTGGTCGTGACTGAGAAATACAACATTTTTTATGAACGAAATTGCTAACGGGCGCAATAAAATTTCTATTAGGGCGAGGTTAGGACTATTTATAATCCTCTCTTCCACCTAACACCAATAAAAAATTACAAACATTTTTAGCAAAACATTCTTAAAAATAATGGTTCTTAAAAATAGTATCCGAAAGAAGATTGTCTCCTCGTATAATGCGTGTTCTTTATACAAACAAGAGATACGGGTTTGTAGCTGATGTCACACAAGAATATACAACGAGGTGCAACATATGTCACACTACACTTCAACCGCCAGGCGTATGGAATAAATTTAAATGTTTAATAAAAACCCTCTCCCTTGTATAGCCGAAATCAAACTTTTAACATGTGACAACTACTTACAGACCCATCTCCAAAGATGTGTTTTAAATTTTCAACAATAGAAGACGAGGCTCAGACCACATTCTTACCTTCACATCCATTAGCAAAATTCTGTTCACACAACAGTGAACTCTTTTGTTAAGGTCTAATGGATAAGAATTTTCCGGTGATCCCAAAGCCACGTTTCTTGAAGATTTTTTAGGGTTAAAAGAACCAGCAAGGCTCAGGTTTAACACTTTAATAAAATCCTAACCGAAAAGTTAGAAATTTAAATAATTATTTCTTCAAAGTTTGAAATCAGCTGTTAATGAAATATTGGAGCAAACAGCTGTTTTTATCTGTTATTTTATTCAATTGGTTGCTATGGTAATAAATGTAAATACATGTTGTGCCGTCTTTTAATATTAACAAATCGGAAGCTGAACTGGACCTTGAATAGACGACACAGTATTATGAATTAACCTACCCAAAAATTAAACAGAGATAACCTTACCTTGATCTGCTAAAAATCTGCTGAAATAAGTCTTATTCATCCATTTACAAAAAGGTAACTTATTTAATACAAATTATGTACACAGAAATCAGTTAAATGGTTTATTCAAAAAACAAATAGTTTGTCATTAACAAAAAAAATGATATGCCCTTATGTATTAAAAAGAATTAATTTATACGCCCTTAGATAAAATTAAACAAATAATTAATTAATTAACCCACCCTGAAAAGAACAACTAAAACCCTCCCCTTTTTCTGAATTAAATTTATAAGTTATACTAACAAAGATTACAAGATAACATTTAGACAAAAAAACAATCATTCATATACAGTAAAGTTTTACTATATAGCTTATAATATAGCGTGTACGTTTAACAAGGAAAGAGTTATTATACCTAATTTTGGTATACCTGTTTAGGTATATGGTTGATCAACGAACATGTTTATTTTAAAAGAAAATTTTGGAAAAATAAACAAATAAAAATAATAGACTAAACTGAAAATAAATTAGTCTGTGACGTCACCTTTAAATTGAATAAATTTTGGATAATCCCTGTGGGATTGTAATTGCCGAAAAGTAGCTAGCTGCGCACCACCCTTATATTATAAATAACTTAACCTAGACAAAAATTTAATAAATATACATTACAATCACAAGAGACACTCTGTAGAAACAACCTTTAAAATGTTTATGTAGATTTGCAGATATTAATAAAAAAACAGGTTTGTAGTTTAGTAGCTGGTGAATAAAATGTTTATGTAGACTGGTAATAAAGTTTGTAAATTATAACAATTCAAAATTAAAAAGATTATCTATAAGCATGTTTTCTATTCTTTTTTTTTTATAAGTTGGCTGTTGAAAACTTTGAGTAGATGGTGAAAAGTTTAGCCAGACGTAGAAGTAGAAAAGTTGAAAAGTTGAAGTAGAAAAGTTGAAAAGTTGACGTCGAAAAGTTGAAAAGTTGAAGTAGAAAACTTGAACCCAGTTAAACTGTAGAACAGACCAAACACAGTCAAAATTACTGATCTGACATTATGCAGAAAAAACATGTTTAAAATGGTGCTGCATAATGCTTGTTACAGTTTGTCAAAAACATTACAGTTGGAACATGCTTGATAGTAATAGCAGAATGCTTTAAAGTTTATAGTTATTTCCAAACTGATTTTAAAATAAGTTAACGACACAACTGTCCATTAAACATATGGTTTTACAGAGTTCTTCAATTATGAACATTTTAAAGTGCAAAAGTTAGAAGCAAAAAACATTTACTGTCTGATTGTATAAAAACTTAGGTTAGATATGATTGACTCTAGTTTTAAATTTGATTAACAGAATTTTAATTAAAAGAAAGATAGCATTATATTTAGGCATAATTAATATTTATACATGGATGAATATCGACAGTTTGAAAATCTTAAACTTAATAATAATGAAAGCAGATCGTTACCTGGGTTAATACGGAGTGTATCTTGAAAGTCATTACAAAACATTACTATATGTTTTCAGAGAATAAACGACATTATCTTTTAGTTTTAGAATACGCTGCACAAATAACTTACTCCGAAAACCTTACATTACATTGCACAAAAAGCACTTTCCTCCACAACAGCTTTCACCTTAGGAGCAGCAAAAAAAAATACGTCTTAACTTTGTAGTAACAGCAAGCAATATGTCGCCTGACGGCTTCTGGAAGCTTCGATGACTATGCAAGAAGCTTTGACTACACGGAGTTGCTACCTAGCGGGCAAAAGGATAACTGCTTGGAATAGGAGAAAGTCGGTAAAGGGAGTATGTAGTTTTTATTAAAGATAGTAGATTTAATATTGCGCCAGGCTAAATAACGGCACAATGTGATGCTTCCTAAACTTTTAGAACTAACCTAAACATTTTTCCGACTAAATTTACAAATAATATTGAAATAAAAGAGGGTTTTATCAAAAAGAATTATAGCCTATGTTACTCGGGGATAGTGTAGATTTTTATTAATAGAACTATTTATTCAATTGGTTCAATAGTTCCAGAGATTACCCCCCTGCATACAAACAAACAAATTTCACCTCTTTATAATATTAGTATATATAAGTATATAAAATGAAAGTGGAATTAATAAGTAAGTCTTGTGTAAAACAAGGTATTGTTTATGAATGTATTTTAAAGTGTGTATTTGTTAGAGTAGTTGTTCAAATTGGCTAAGGTTGGAACTTGGAACAAGGTTAAGAACTTGGAAGGTTGGAATAGGTGAGCTGGTTCAAACTATTTTGAACTGCAGTTTAACTTAGTGCCCTACCCTACTCTCCCGTTTTAATTAGTCCAACTTACAGGTAAAACCATTAACCACCATTACTAGCTGAGAATGAAATTGAACATGTAACAAGGCTATATCACAATGAAGCAACCATGTGTTTAGTAGTTTTTAAGGAACATTGAGTTGTCTAGATGTCAATCCAAATTTAGTATTTTCTTCAATCTTTCTGATAAAGCGAAAAGAGATAGGAAAACAAAGAGGAAAAGTATTTAAAGGTTCATGTGTAGATATGTGAACTCATATCTTTGGTTTGCCGGTGTTACATAAGCCTAATTGCCTCCTTCGTCCTATTATCAGCTTTATTGATGCTCATGCCTATAATCTTCCAAAGTTTTGAAACCCTATCATATCGCCCATGTTTGGCAATTCTGATTCTTTTGTTAGAAACAATGAGCACTTTGTAGATATGCTGAAGGATTTTAATGTTGATAGCAATTATCTTATTGTCAGCTTTGACTTCGTCAATTTGTTTAGCAACATTCCTATTAGTGACACACTGAGTGCTATTGAGGAAAAATTAAAAGTACGCTCATTCTGAACTGTGTACGTTTTCAAATTTAATATTTGCTTCGTGTGTAGTGTTTGGAAACGTCGCGAAACGTTATAGCTCGTTTTAAAAAGCGAAGACCAGGATACGTATGACGGTAAGAAACCAAATTTGTAATTATTATATTTTGTTTTCTAGAATAGTAATATGATGAAATTGTCTTTAAATTCGAATAATTGTATGAATGTGGATGATTTGGAGTTGAAAAGTCGTTAAACTTCAAAGATATCTCTTACCTTAAGTTCTGCTCCACGACCACGACTACTTTCTTTTTTTCCCTTGTATCTGTGCCAAGGAATGAGCTAATTTCAAACAATAGGAGCTCCTTCTAAGCAGAATTCGATGTTCTACAGTTTTCACATGAGCGCAACCTAGTTTTCAGCCAAGTTGATAAAAACGGCCTATGTTATTTTGACGATTGATTGTCACTAAACAACTGAACCTAATATAATGTTTAAGGACCTCAATAGACGCGTAATTTTATTTATTATATGGGGACTTTTTCCGTACGATAGATCGTTTCCGAGTTACAAGCGAAAGATTTAAAATAGTAGTGATAAATATCGCAGTTTTTCGGCTCCCAAACGTTACTTCAAGCCAGAAACTGTCAAAAACTTGCATTACTCTAATTTGGGATGCCCAAAGTAGTGTCAAACTTAAAAAAATTGCAAGATGGATAACCAGGTATATATATCAAAAACCAATTTGTTCTAGCCTGGTTGTGTTCCCTATTTTTTCTCCCCCAAACAAACTTTTGAATCTGCCATAGATGGGTTGTGCTCCTCAACCCCCCCCCCCCAAAAAAAAACAATAGTCGACGAGACGCTTGTGCTCACTGATTAACTTAGGCTTGAACATTGAACATTTACCCTCAAGCAGGCTCCTTCCAACTCTAACTAAAATTGTGAAATCGGCTATTGTTTGTGTACCAGCCTTATTTAGCTTGGCTACTACTAGTAGTTCTGTAAACAGTAGACCTCGCTCGTTGAAATAACAAATGTGGTTTTGAGCTTAGTAGGTTAAAAATAGTGTGTCAGTAAGGAAGTAAACATAAGGTTTATCCAGTGAAAAATTATTTTGCAATTCCCGCAATTCTGGGATTTCTATTTCTGTTTTTTTTTCTTTTCTTGAGCTTTAACTGCTAAAGATTTTCTTTTAGAGGCATTGTGTTTTATTTAGTTTAGTAATGCGTCAGATAGCTAAAAATAAAGCGTTATAGAGGGACAACACAGAATTAAATATTTACATACTTAAATAACTAAAACGTAACAATGTATTTACAGTTCCATAAATTCCATATCATATATCATATTCCAATATTAGAAATAATGAAAACAAACGATGTTAAAACGTCGTGAGAGTGATCTCAACCCATGTACGAACACTTCCCACGGTGACCAACGGTAATTTTTTGTACGTCCTTTTTCGCCGAGCGGTTTCATTTGTTTCATCTCATTTTGTAATTCAAGTAAAGCTAAGTCAAATACTTTTATGAAATTTACAATGATAATTTACAAGTATACAGTTTAATGCTTTGATTTATTATCTACACTTTCTTATTATTATATGTCATTTTGGGGCAAAGGATATATTTCTAAATTACTATTCAAAACAGGTTTAGTTTTGTTAGCAGTCTTGCAGTAGGAACAAAAAAACTGGTGTTTTCAAAATAAGAAATTTGAAATTGATAAATATTTTTATACGATTCTATTTAGAACTAAATTACGAAACTTTTTAACATTTTATGAAAAAAATTACAATAATTTTTACTACTTTTTATGTAGGCCTAAAGTTGAACTTCTCCTTACGTTACTGAACATGCTTGTTTCTTGAGCTAATAACTTTTTTAATTTTACTTCAATTATTTTTTTACTGACATATATGAATTCTTTGAAACTTTATCTACAAAAAAGTTATGGAACACTTTTGAATTGGTTTAGAATAAACGTATAAAAACATGGTTGAAATACAAAAACTTGGAACATTTTTAACAAATTTTAAGTTTACGGCCATTTTGTGAGCTTTCCGTTAGAGATTGGGAAAAAAGTTAAGAATACAATTTTGTTGAAAATCAAATTTTCTACTCGCAAAATGTTATTAGGTTTTAAATTCGACTTACGGTTAAGCCACAAACTGGCTTTGGAAAAAAGCTTACACTGAGAGAAACGGTGCGGCCGTCATTTTTATTTTATTTAAGGGGTTAAAAATGAAAAATGGAAAAAACCCTTATAAATACATGGCTCGGCCTAGGAATAAGGAACATTCATGCAAAAAAACATCAAAATCGGTCAAGGCGTTTGGCCGTAATCGTGAGACAGACACACAGACACACAGACACACAGACATACAGACACACAGATACACAGACGAAATGCCGACGGTCGAGTTAAAACGGAGACCTCGCTTCGCTCGGTCAATTAACATTAATCTAGACAATATCTCTGTGATTACTAATTTGTATTATAAGGGTGAGGGTACCTGCCACAATATTCCCAAGTGTACTTTCACAGGGGCAGGATTAAAGTCCAAGGCTATCAACTCCTATAAAAGCTAGTGTACGTACGTGCAGAAACATTCAATATAACAGCTGATTTCACCCATCAGTGTATATTAAAGTTTGAGGTTATGTTTAAAATTTCAATCGTTATAATTTTGTTCTAATTGATATATATATTTTTTTTAATATAATTTATAGAACTAATGTATGTTATAATTATATGTTATAATATTTGCTTTAAATTTATAAACTGTATATAAATACAACCTTTTTTTCATCAAAATATTCGTTTATACAAATGTAAAGAAGAAATACCCATTCGTTTAACTTAATAATATAACAGCTGATTTCACCCATCATCTGTAATACGCAAACAAAACCTAACGTAGATTATACTTTGGGGTTATGTTTACAACTTCAATCAGTAATATATCCTATAATATTAATAACTTCTAAATCATTTGATCCATCAATATGAAACAAAAGGCAATTAAAAGATAATATTTGTATCTTTCTTTAAATATATATAATAATATACATACACACAAAATCGTAACAAATATTTCCGTTTGCATAATTAAGTAGGCCTAGATAAAGTGTGTTGTTTAAATAATATTTTGTATAAAAATGATATATTTCTGATATGTATCTAATTAATCCGCCTGTGTTTTTTCACGGGATTAACTAATTCTACTATATTAGCAATGGTGTATGCTAGTCCGAAATTTGTATCTAATCTGTGGTTTTGTGATTATAAAGAGATTTAAAACAAACAACACTGGTTTCTGTTTTCTTGGTTCACTGGATAGGTATCTTTATTGAGAAAGCACTCCACAGTAAACTCTCTGCTGTGGGGTATATTAAAATAACTTTCTGTGTTCTTACTTCATTGAGGACTAACAACAAAATTACATGACTGTAAATTAAGAGCAATATAGTTAAGTTATTGTGCTTTTTTGTGAGGAAGATGGCACTTGCCTAAAGAAAACTGTGGCTTATCGCGGGTTATTACTTTGATTTATTCACGACCCATTTCTGTGGTTCATTACAGAGTGATATATGTCGATTTGGTGTTAGTTCATATCCCATTAACTTACTTGATCTAACACCACTAAGAGTATTATAAAAGAAGCCGTTATACAAACAATAACAATCGCCAATAAAATGTGTGAACTGTGTAAAAAGATTGGGGCAGTAGTAAAGGAAATGTCTCAACCGTTTTTCAGAGTCATGTTTGAGAACTAACAAAAATATTGCTTCGAGAGTAATGGAATAACATAAAACATGTATTGTGTGAAAATGTATTTAAGATAGGCCTATAGTTTGTTTGCAGTACTAGAACTGGAATAGTTAAGAATAAATCTTTAAGTTAGTTATTTGTTGCTGATCACATAATATTATCCATAGTATCTTTTACAAAAATAGTGTGAACAGCTTTATATAGCAGTGTATATTAAAGCTTTCAACGACTTACTACAGACATTCATCATTACGCAACAAATACTGTAATATATTTTAATGTTTCGTTTCTTAAAATAAAAACCAGAAATTCTAATGTAATGCATATTTTAAATTTGTTTGTGGTTCAAAGCCTTTTTTTTTGTTTTTAAATTGTTTACATCACGCTTTGACTCTAGTGGTTCTTTATTTTTTTCCCTAAAAACAACCTTACAGTATCCATTTACAACCTACCTGTAGGTACTTTCTTAAAAATGTCCTAAAAATACCTCTCTCTATAAGCTCCCTCACAGCTGCAAGATGTTCGATGCAAATAGTTCAGGATTAACGACTTAAGTTAACAAAAGTTGCAAAGTTCACCAATTACCAAGTTTTAGTTGTTTAACCAGGCGTGCGATCTTTACAGTTTTGTTCCGACATTCCGACTAATTACCAGTTCCTAGCAATTAGTACTTGTGATATCTTAGGAAGTATTTATATGCAAACTAAGCCGAGTCTTGTGTGTTGGTTCTAGTTTGTATCAATATTTTACAGGAAACGGAAAACGTTAGCTAAAAATTTTAATCTATAATGGTTTTTTATCGCAATTAAAAATATATTATTATTTAATCTTGAAAAAACTTTACATATATGTTGTATAAAACCATAAAACAAAAAATAATATTTGATAAGCAAAACTGATCACTAATTTAAAAGATTTTTTAGGTTATAATAAATTTAAAGAAATAGTGATTTTATTTCGATAGCTATAGTCGTAACCAAATGGCAACTTAAAGCGACCACATAGCTACATAGCTTACATTTTGGTCAGTATTTTGATTCTGGTCATTGTAAAATTATTTATTTACGTCAAAATGCTTTAATTTACACGTATATAAATGTAATTGAAATTTGGTAGTAACAAAAAGTGTAATAGTCGATTTGCCTAAGAATACTATAGAGTAAATTTTGAAAATATCCTTGAGTATATAATCGGCTTTGAGGTAACAAATCGTTAAAAATGTAACTTGTGTGTTTTGCAATCCTTTTAGTTTACTTCAATCATGATAACTTTTAGAAACCAATTAGACCTTCAAACATAAAACTACATTTAAAACTGCTACCATCTATCTTGGACACTTGGTCTGGACTATTGCCGTTTTATCATAAACTTCTATTAATTTATAAATATAGGCTTACTGACAGTGAAAATTTTATTGAACTTTAAAATGAACAATTACATAGTTTTGCCTAAATTACAGAATTTAAATCTTTGTTTATTTAAGAAGGAATATAAGTAAAATGTATGATCTTTTGATTTGTTTAAATTGCATTTTAGATATTTGAAGAAAGTAATAAATTAAGGCTCTGTGCCTTTACTGTGATGAAAATATCTAACGGCATGGACTCACTGAGATATAGTTTGTTTGTAGGCATTGGTAGTTATGTTATCAAACAAAATAATTGATAACGATAAACAATGGTCAAACATATAACAGTTGATTTCGTCCAATAGTTTCAATAGTTCATCAAAAATTAAATAGATATTAATACGTGTTTGATTATGGCACAGTATATTACGCGTCAACTGAATTCCTGTGCTACGTATTAACCCAGCAGTAGAAATTATTCTCTCTATATATACTTTTTCTCGCACTTCTATTACGTGTCAAACAATTCTCCTACTCTTTCCTTTCAACTGCCGGTAGGGGAAGCGCTTCACTTAAAATCTGATCCACGCCAATTTCCCCTACCACGCCTAAATACGTTCCACTTAAATATATAAACATGATTACCGAAGAGTTTAATTACTATGCATATATATTCAAAATATAATTGTTTGTATGATTTTAGTTTTTTCGTTTGTTATTTTTGTTCGCGTTTATTTTCTGTTTACTCCGATTGATTATTACGAATCTATTACTTATTTTGTACACTATTTTTTTTTTTTTTAAAGACATAATAAACTATAATAAATTATCATTGCTGATTTTTAATTATTTTTGGTTTAGCTTGAGGTATTGCACACAATTATTTCCCTTAAATCTTTCTATCTACACGTTCCCAAAGCCAAACGTTTCCGTAGGTTATTTTTTACAAGACAGAAACCGTTTCACTTATTCCACTCATTTTGTATGTGCTGCGAGAAGTCTAACCTAACATTACTGATTAAGGGAAGTAATATTTCCCGCGAGGTTGTGATTAGTGATGACGTCACAGCAACTAATGTCCTGCAATAAACGGTAAACGGCGCGGTTATAATTCAGTGGCTTCTCGTAACTCTTCTGATTTAATGGATTGTATAATTTTTATTAAACTGAATTTCGATGCAGTATTTATTTCAGTCTGTTTATTGATCAAAGGTTTAAAATTACGTTTCTCGTGTATAGTTAAAAAATAAATACTCAAAGAAAAAAATAAATTAAAGCACAGTTGCCACTTATTTAGATATAATATGGTTTATCCTAGTCAAATTGAATATACAGTTTTTTTCTAAAGCTTTGCCGCTCCGATAAAGTAACTATTTGTCTTTTACAGAGCACGATTTTGAGTAAATCAGTAAAAAAAGCAAACATTTTTAATTTCATATAGCCTACCTTGCATAATGTAACGTACGTCCCTTTCTAAGATTGAACAAAGGTAGCTTTATTCATGTAACATTATACTTTAGTTTCGAAACATCCGTTACTTCGTATTTATCTCTGAGTCCTATCATTCAGCTTCTTAGTATGAAATGTAAGTATTGTTCTATATTTTGTATCTGCAAAGTTAAATTAGTTAGAAACAATACTTATTTTAAATCAGAAATACGGAAGGAACTAAAAAATAACTTTTATAATTTGTAACAAACTACAGTTTACTGTCAAAGATACAAAGAACTACTTTGTGTAAACAGGAGGTAAAATAAATAAATATATTAGTTTAAATTAAATTCCTTAGCTTACATCTTTTGTAAACATAGCGCAGTGTTTCAGCATTATTTAAGTATTTTAACACAGAAAAGAATGTATTTAATTAAGTTTTAAATTGTCAGAGTAGTAATTTTTGGAAGTAATGTTTATTTTAGTGCAAGACAATACGTATAAAATATCACAGTTCAAAATCATTTTTAATTAATAAATTATTTCATTTAATTTGGTAGGTATTGTAAGAATTGAGATGACCAGAACTTGTCGAACTGTGAAGTATAGCTTTGTCAATCAAACCTATCATACTCATCTTCTTTCAAGAATGATTTGGGCCTAAACATATCCTGAAGCTATTGATGAGAAGCTTTAGAATAAGGAAAGTGCCAACATTCGTTATAATATGGAATCATATGCTGTACCGACTTTAAATGAGTATCCCAATCTCCCGAGCGTTTAACATTGATGAAAGTTTTCATCAAAGTTACCAGGTTGCTTTGTCTAAATCTCTTTAAAAATAGTGCATTTTCAGGTTTGTAACTGTTTAAAGGAAAATAATCTCCTGAGTAGTTTTCAGTCTGGTTTTCGAAAAGTTCATAGTACGAGTTCAGCTCTCCTCTGTGTTACAGAGGATATTCGCCAAGCTATGGATCAGCGGAAAGCTGCGATACTAATTTTGCTTGATTTTTCAAAAGCGTTTGACTGTGCATATCAACCATTGTTATTAAACTGATGGAGATGGGATTTTCAGCCGAATCTGTTAAATGGTTTGAGTCCTATTTGTTTGGAAGATGCCAGTTTGTTAATTCTGGTGAGAAGTCATCCGGGAAAAGTATTAGTAGGGGGGTACCCTAGGGTTCATTCCTTGGGCTCTTATTATTTAGAATTTATATAAATGATATTTATAATATACTAAACTATTCGAGGTTTCATATATATACTGACGATTTGCCAGTGTATAATCACTTTTACATCTCAGAGATGGATGAGACAATAGATACAATAAATGTTGATATTAATGCTATCGATGATTGGGCTGTTAGGCATGGTTTAACGTTAAATCACAATAAAACTAAATCTATATGTATCTGTTCTAAAAGATTCGCAAATAAAATTGATTTAAGTAATGGGCCGAAACTTGTAATAAAAGGTAATGATTTGCCTTATTGTTCTAAAGTAAAAAATCTTGGTCTCACTATAAACAATACTCTAAGCTGGACACACCATGTTTAATGACAGGTGCAATAAAGTGTTTGCTGGCATGCACACTCTGAAGAAAGTAAAAGATTGCTTGCCGTTTAATGTTAGAGTGCAGCTGGTGAAAACATAATTTTTTCCATATTTTAACTAGCCTATTGTGATACTGTTATTCACATGACTGGTGAATTAGCTAACAAACTTCAGCGTGCTCAGAATTATTGTTTACTGTTCATTTTTTACTTAAAACGTGACGATCATGTGAAAGGTTTGTCTTTAGCTCACATGTAAATGCTACCGACACACGACGAGGACCATCATTATTACTTATACCCAGGCACAGGACTGAGATATTTAATAAATGTTTCACTGTGACAGCATGTAGGCTATGGAATTCATTGCCGGGAATTTAAGATGCATCAATGGCCGTGTTCAGTTCAAGAAGGCTTTGGGTTGTTGGTTCTGCGACAGTTTTGGGTAGTTTTGGGCGTTCGAGCTGGATTTGAGGCATGTTCCTGAATGGGGGTGTGTTTGAGAGTGTTAGTGTGTTTATGTATATGTTTTTGAATTATATTGTAGCATAATTAACTTTTATTTTCATTTTGTTTAGTAGGCAAATGTGTATATTTTTTAGTTTTTATACATTATGTTTTGGAAGTAATTATTTTTTGTAGTTTTGTTTCTTTATTTATTTTTATTTTTAATATGAATTTTTATGTATTTTGTATCTTGTGTTTCGAGGTTAAGTGGAAGAAAGGACCCAATAATTTTATTCACCTCACGAAATAAATATTATTATTATTATGTTACATTATAGTACATACAGGGTTGCAGTTGCCCCGATTTGCTTGACCAGTAACAGTTCTTTATCAAGTGAACTAGTTCCCAGCTAGCCTTTCTTCGATAGTCCCATTGGCTCACATCATTAATATATGGCTTTCCACCAGGTTCTATTATGACGTGAAAAAGAACTACCCCCTCAGCTCCTGGGTTGGTAACATCGCCTGGATTGCACCCTAGTGCCTACTACAACCAAATATCCAGTAGTCCTTGATGTGGTTCTTGACCTAAACTTTTGTAGATGTACCACAAATTGTAGTAGCAGGTGTGGGTGTAGAAGTCAGGTATGTAGTTTGCAACTCATTCCACGGTACCTGTTTAAGTAGTAAAGCACACGTTGAAGAGTTCTTTAATGAATGAAACTCTTAGGTAATAGGCGAATATTCTGGAATATCCTGTGTAAACGTCACGTGAACAATTCAAGCATGATCATGCAGTACTATTAGTGTTTAGATAAGTAGACCTCAACGTTTTACACCCCTTCAAATTAAGATATAAAAAAGAATAATATAAAAAGATGGAATGCAACCATAAAGGGAGAAAGCAAATTTGGATGAATGGAAACATTTTCTGAGAGACCGTTCGTGCTTTGGGTAATTGGATTACAAAGGGTTTACATATCGTAAGTTATATTTATAATAAATTACTCATTCCTTATCAACCATTTCCCAAAAAACTAATTTTAAACCTTCAATGCGGCCTTCTATAAATGGGAATATTAAAAAGTAATCAACTCCTATATAAAAGCGCTTGTACGTCCGTATGTACGTATAATAACATATAATATAACAGCTGATTTCACCCATCATCTGTAAACCCAGTGTAGATTATAGTTTGTGGTTTTGTTTAAAACTTCAATCGTTATAATTTCTTGAGATGTAGATTTTTTTTTAATATGAGTTATAGAACTAATGCATGATGTACGTTATAATATTTGCCTTGAGGTTATAAACTATATATAAATACAACCTATTATCATCAATATATTTGATTATACAAATTTAAAGAAGAGATACTTATTCGTTTAACAGCTGATTTCACCCATAATCTGTAATACTTAAACAAACCCAGTGTAAATTATAGTTTTCGGTTATGTTTACAAATTCAATCGTTATAATTTCTTGTGAATTATATTTTTTTTTAATATGAGTTATAGAATTAAGTTATGCTATAATATACATTATATAATATTTGCTTTGAGGTTATAAACTGTACATAAATACAACCTTTTGTCATCAATATATAATGGTTTATACAAATTTAAAGAAGAAATACCTATTCGTTTAGCTTCGGAAACATTCGTACATCTTCGTATAACATATTAACGTATTCGATTATTAATTTCTTCACTATAATATTAATAACTTCTAAATCATTTGATCTATCAATATGAAATGAAAAGCAATTAAAAGACAGTATTTTTATCTTTCTTTAAATATATAATACCGATTATAAATAAAAATGTTTAACAAAAAGGCCTACAGTTTTACAATCATTATTATTGTACACATTTACAGAGATAAAAATCCCCTTCATAGTTAGGTAGGCCTAGATAAGTAGGCCTTAATGTTGCTTTTAAATAGTTTGTTCTTTAAATTATGTATTCCTGATATGTATCTAATTAATAAGCCTGTGATTTTCACGGATCTTACTAGTTTATTAATATATTCTAGTAATTTTAAATAAATACTTACATATGAAGAAACTGTGGAACTTTAGTAGATTTCCTTCTTAATCAGAATTAAATACTTTATCCATACCGATTAATTTTAATAGTATTAAATAATGGAAGTTAACCTATCTTTAAAATCAAGGAAAAGAATACACACAGTTAAACTTATGTAAATAAATTAAAAAAGTTAAGTAAAAAAACTCTAACGACATTTAAACGAAATAGTATACGCGGTTCTTGAGAAACCATACCTATTATAAAAAATGGTCGATTTGTTTTTACTTATGACTTCAGAACCAAAATTCAGGAAGAACAATAGAGACTATTGTTATTCTTTGCTTCTATTACAAAAATGTTAATAAAAATTTAAGAAACTTGTATAAGCAATACATATTTTAGATGTTAAGAAACAAATCAGTCATTATCATATATTGCTACAATTCTTTAAAACCAATTAATACAGTAATTTTTTATTAATATAGAATGGGTTTACATTAAACAGTTATAAAAGACATTTTAATGCTATCTTAGGAAAGAGCATATTGAGGTGGCAGTGGAAGAGCAGAAAGTTTTACAGATATTGCATAGGCAGTGCCAGGAGGAGGAGGGGATAATGTGACTTTAGAAGCAGTACTTTCATCGTTACTTTTATTCCGAGCTTAGAGCTAAGCTAAGTTTCTATTGCAACACAATATATTTATATAGCTTGTATCTTTTTCAGTTAGAGTTTCAGTCACCGAGATTATAACTTTACATAACGAAAAATATGAGTATATAGTGCTAGGAAAGGTATCAAAATAATGCAAATTAGAATACAAGTTGGTTCTCTTTTCAAATAATGAACGAAAAGACAACGTACAATATTTATTCAAATTTTACGAATATTTTTTAGCCTTACAGATCATGTTCCTCCATTACGGCACATTTACAGGTCAGCTTAAGAGAAAGAGAAATATCTAAAACCAAAAAAATAATAAGTATTACAACGGGCAGGACCCGTGTAATTCCTGGAAATTTCAGTTTTTACAAAAAAAAATAAGGGATTTTATTTCTAGGCCAGCAAGGGAATTTTGAGTGTATGTAGTGCAACCTTGGAAAGTTAGGGCGAGCGAGGCGTTATCAGTGGAAACTGACTGTTGAACTCTAGCTTGTCCAGAAGTGAAATAATAGCTTAGCCCTTAGCTGATTTTTTAGGGAATACTGGGATCCAGGAATATTATGTATTTGGGTTTTTCTAAAAGGAACACTTTACGCTAAACACGGGTGTGTTAACCATGCAATCCCCAAATCGTAGTATTAAGAGATGCTTACGTAATTAAAGTTTAAAGTTAAGGGGAAATTTCAAATTATCTTAAAAACCGAAAGCAAATGCATTTTTGATTTATATAAGAGTAGACCTAAAATAAATGTCAAATGAGTTATGAACGAATTTCGATTATTTTAGAAAACAGGGAAAATGACGAAGTTCCTACATCATTTAAGTATGTAAAAAATAAAGTTTATAAAAATTAAAGTATAACATGTAGGCTAATAGAAAAGGAAAAGTTTTAAAGGAAAACAAAGAAAAAATTGTAATATTATTTAAGGAGTTTTTACATCTTAGAGTCAGTTTAAAAAGAAAATTAAAGTTTTAAAGTTTCTAATAATTAAAGTTAGAGTAGGAGAATGTATTTACGTATAAAAACACCAGTACATGCAACAAATTTCGAAAAATTATTTAACCTAGAAAATTGAAAAAACGTAGAAACTATAAGTCCCACAACTCAGAGGAAAATACAGCAAACTTCACGAAATGGTGGCTAGTGTGTTAATTCCAGAGGATGTACGAAGTGTAAAAAAGAAAATCGCATAGAGAAAAAATTCAGAGACTTTTCCGGGAGACGTGAAAAGGACGCGCGGGACGTGGACAAGAACGCAAATTCGCACGACAGACAACCGTTTGAATTCGAGGTGAAAGAAGAAAACACACACAGCAAGAAAAGTCAACTCGCGGGAAAATCCGACAACGCCTCGAGAAGGTATGAACAAAAGAAGAAAAACAATGGATAGAAGACGTTATCAGATATGATTTAGAGAGGAAAGGAGGGCCAATCAGCAGAGTACAGGCAGTAGTACCAACGTGAGATCAGAACTAATTAATGGAAAACAATATATGCAATTAGTTTAAAAGTAAAATAAAACGGAGAATTAACCGGATCATTAGGGAAACCGTCTGGAGAGGAAAAGTCCCGGAAAAAGGGAAAATTGGAAAGTTACGAAAGATTGGTAACAAAATAGTGGGGAAAAGCCCTAAATAAGAGCTAGACACGATGTCTTGAGGCTTTTTCGATTTCTTCGAGTTCTGATACTTTTTCTTAAGGATTTTTAACTGTTACAAAGTATGTAACTCTTTCTACCAATTTTTGACTTCCTATAGAAATTTTACTACGTCTAACTACCAGTATTCACGTTTTACTAAAACTTAATACAGTTCATTTGTGAGAGAAGTTACAATGGTTTACAACGTTCAATATCAGCCATCACAAATATTGAACAACGGACGACTTCAATGAAGTAGCAAACTGACTTCATTATTGGAACTTCAGGATACCAACTAGCGAGTCTACTGACATGAGATACTAACGAAGCTGGAATCGAACAAACGAACCCCGGACTACAAGAGAACATCTGCAATCATCCGACATCTGTAATTCTTCCAGAGTACAGCTTTAACAGAGCAACACGCCTACTAGACGACAGCACGTTGTTCACCTGTACAAGACTTCAGGCACGAGACCGAAATCACACAGAGTGACTCAACTCTGCTAGCCAACCTGCAGCCAACGCGGACGTCATCAACACCGTCAAGCCGGGCTATTTAAGCGTACATAAGGTCAGTGAAAGCGTTCTTACGTTATTGCCCCAAAATAAATTTGCCTGGTTAAATTCACATAACTTTATTGAATATACTGGGTTAGGATTAATTGATTGATTTCTTCTTGTATTTAAATTCATAAATAATTAAATTAAAGCAACGTTAAATTCTTAATAATTAAATAAATTGGGTAATCAAAAAATTACCGAAAATCTAAAGTAAATCTAAATTGAATTAATTAAATAATAATATTAAAATCAAGTCAAGTTAAAATTTGTTCTGCCTGCAAAAATGAAGGAAGAGTATAATTAAATTAATTTGATTAAAGTTTTTTATTGGTTGGAAAGATTAAAACAAAGAAGATTATTTTAATTTCTGTTTTTTTAAAAGTTGAATAATGGTTAATTTTTATATTTCAGTATAAACAACTTTTATTTTTCCCTTACCTATTGTTTGAATATTTCATCACAATATTTCCTAATATTTGAAGTATTATCAAAGTGTTTAGTTTTCAAAATATCCAAAGCACAAATAAGTTATTTACAAGGTCAGTTCCACTGTATTCATTACTCTGAGAGTGATTAAAAGTAAAAACAAATTATTGTGTTCTAAACTGAGTTTAATTAAAGTAAATTAAATTCTGATTACTGGAAGTTTAATGTTGAAAGTGTTTTAGTCAGGATATTTATACAGCTACATATTTGACAATCAGTTATATCACCTAGACCAGATTATTTTTATAACGATTGCCTGTTTCTTCCAGTAGGTGATATTAACTTATTCTTCAACTGTTCTAGAGACTTAGTGTTCCCGAACTTGGGGCACGTCATAATTAATAAATTTATCTAGTGATGGACCGTTGTAGTATCTACAAAGCAGACTATTTAAGAGTAGTTATAAGTTACTGATAAATTTACACAATGGACTTTTTCATCCCCCTGTAGGTAAGGACACAAGAGAAACAAGTACAACTTGTGTGTTAGGTTTTTACTATTTTACGGAAATACATCTGACTTAAAGAACCACGATTCTAAAGTTTATTACACAAAATAATCAGTTTCTGGTAAGTTTGTAACAAGTAAAATGAAATTGGGTTTCACGAAAGAACGGGAATTTAATTCCGAGAAAGATAACAAAGTTGAAAAACAGAAAATAATGTGTTGTTTAGGTCAATAATAGTATTTCGATAATACTATAAGATAACTTCCAACTTACAATAAATTTAATAAACATAAATACACATTTAATTTTTTAAGAAATGTATCAATTATAAGTATCTGTAAAACAATCTTACAATAAAATAACTTTCAAATTGGCGAGAAAATTTCAAAACTGAAGCGTTAAATTAGTGTTTATGAAACCCACAACTTGATTTGTTTTGTCAGATTTTCCAAGTGTGTGTCCTGCACGAGTCAGCTATTTCAAAACATTTGGCAGTATTACACAATGTTACTCTACTTGCTGTGTCTTCCTCTTGGGCTAGTAAATTCTGAACTTTTCTTTATTTTGATATTTTTCTATATTTTAGTTCTTAAACCTACCCTACTAATCTTAACAATTTGTTGATATGAATTTTTACAGAAATAATTATTGATTAGGACAGAGGCACTTGGATCTAAGTTGGGTGGTGGGGGTAGCTGTGACCTGTACGTAATGTAAGACAGAGATCGAAATAGACACGCAATATCCCCAACATTTGTCCACAAAATCCATAACTTTGTCTATAATTTTTACATTTTTTAATTTTTTTACAGGAATTTAAAACCTTTTTGGAATAAAAATTTGCTTAAAATATTCTCTTAATAGTCCTCTCTACATGTTAATGACAGTTTCGTTAAAATCGGTCTAGCCATTCCGGAGATTAGCCCGGCCAAACAAACAGACAGAAATACAGACAAAACATTTATAAATGTGTATTTTTTAGTAATGTGTAAATAACCATATGACACTCCAATCTTATTTATGTTATGTATAGATTTTTTGTTCTGGGTGAAACATTATAACACAATACTGTATGTATAGATGCCTAAAGATATAAATCATTATTTTACATGTGTTAGTACTATAACACATTCTGAACTGTTTTTGTAAACCAGAGAAATTGCATTAATAATGAAATAGTGGTGAATATTTTCAACAATAATTGTTGTGCTTACAATGTTCTTCTACAAAGCCACAAAGTGAACGGATATCAACAACTGACAGTACAAATTGTTATTTCAGCAGAAAACTTACTGATGTTGTTTTCGGTACTTATTAGGTATGGCAAACACGTAAGATCTATTGCAGAGAGTTGAGAGTTGTGGATGGAAACGAGAGGTTTTGAAGGTTTCTAGAGACACACATAGATGTAGATAATGTGCGAGCAGTTATTAAATTTTGCATTGTACCGCTTTCAAAGTATTGCGCACGTATGGCTTAAGTAAATCTAATTTAAGCTTTCCTGATTACTGCAAACAAGTCATTGCTATAATCAACTATTCAAAAGTCTTACTCACAGTAAATGTCTGGAAATTTGCAACTGTGAAGTTTCCTTACAGATTGTAAAAATAGAAATTACAAAGAAATTTCATAAATTTACAACTACAAATAATTAATTTGTTAAGGTTAGAGCTGTTCAACAAAAAACGAAACCATTGTAGGATCACTCGTTGGTTTTCTTTACGATAAAGTGTAGATTGTGAAGCTGGACGTCCTCGGTTCAAGTAAGGGTTAAGAAAGTATGTGGTTATATTGTTGGGGAAAGTTGATTCCAGGCGAAATAGCATGGATGGATTAAAACCACAAAACAAAAGGATTACTTATTATTTGTAAATTACCTTCTTTCTAGCAGTAGGAAAGTAGTGAAGCTAAATATTCAGAAGAAAATTAGTGGTGCTGCTCTCACAAGAAAGCTCTAAAGAAATATGGCAGTTCCAACTTTTTTTAATATGTAAGGCATAATTTTATTCAAACAGGTTCAATTTAATCTTGCTCATGACCTATTGTACATTTATTTATTTATTTTGTTAGAAACTTGGTGTTATGTCTTCGTAGATGTGAATTCGAAACTTTTAGAATAAACTAACTGTTTACAACTTTGAATGACCTGTACGATTGAAAAAAAAACGTGATCGATACTATGAAAATGTATTTAAAATAAATTTTTACGAAAGTTAGTTAATGTCGCTAAAGTAAGGCTTTAATAAAATATGTTAAAGTAATTTTGACAGGTTAGACTTTCCTATCTCGAAAATTGAATTAACTTATAAATCAAAGAGAGAAGAAAATGTCCTTTTTAAGACATCAGTGTCAAATAAAGTTGGACAACTTTGAAATAAATTTCAACCTTTTCGGCTAAGTGACAATATCTGAATATGAAATCTGAAGGTGATAAATTTGGCGATGGAAAGTTCTTTGAAATTAGGAATCTTGAAGAAATGTTTGCAATAACGTTTTGTTTCTTTATACATTGAATTGATTAGATGACTTGTTACTATGTAGTTCATAATTTATTATTTGCACATTGGAAAGAAAAAAAAATACCTGTAAAGTTGTATATTTAGAGCTTAGTAATAAAACTAAAACTTGTTTAGAAATTTATCGTGTGTTTTTATATTCACATAGAGCTTTGAATTGGTGTAATTATAGAACAACTCTCTTAAGTTTACATTAAACGATCCATAAATGTAAAGGTAAATATTAATCCAAGCGTGTTCATTTATTGTAAACCATCCTACATTTTGTTTTTATCCTTTTTACTTGAATGTAGCCTAATATGGACGGGTGAGCATCGTATAGCGCAGGTATATTAATGTTCAGTAAAGTACAGAGTTAAAATGTCAATGGTTACAAAAATAGCTTCTGTATCTACTTTAAAAATATAAAGGCATTATTTTGAAAAATACATTGCAAATAATTCTTTTTGTTTTGGGTCTCTAGCTACACAAAAAGTGTTAACAGTATTTTCTAATGTGTTATTATTCAAGTAAATGATCCATTGCGTGCTTTAATACTTTTGCAAATTTCATTATTGTATCATTATTCTCTCCAAAGTATATTGACTGCACAGACAGACGAACGGACAAACGAATGATTCTAAAACTCAACGTGTTTGCTTGTGTTAAGAAGGTAGAATTATATCGGAAGGAAAACCTAACCTAATTAAACCTTTAAAAAGCTGACACCAGCAAACTTGGCAAGTAATAAGAAAAGTTTAAACGATATACAGTAGAAGCACTTTCAACAAAACTTTGAAAACTTTACACAGCAAAATTTAATTAATAGTTTCTGACACAGACTTTGCACAGTTTGCCCCCCCCCCCCCCCCAAACACATTACATTACTTACGTGTCTTATTTTCTGGTTTTCTCTGCAAACCAATACTACACAATTTCTCTAAAACGAATTTTTCTTGAAAATTACATTATTTGAATTGAAGCAATGTGTTTTCAAATTAATTACAAAAATTGGTAAATTATTATAGTAGTCTGTAAAAATAGTAAAAGTTTTTTTTTACGATTTAAATCAAACCTAACTTTTCACTGATGCAATAAAGGTGTAAAATACAACACTATTAAAATTATAAAACCTAGATAATCGAATATACTTATTACTTTGCTATTGGAAAAGATAGAATATATTATATTGTAACCAATTATTATTTTATTATTGGCAGTGGTTCAGTATTCACTTGAATTTACTTCGTTTATTGAATAATAACCGTGCACAAATCAAAAGCGCTACAAACGGAACTTGTAACCTCCAAACTTTCCATAATTGATAATTCTCTCTTTCTGTCTACTAACAACAGTGTAGGTTTTTATTAAAAAAATTCTCGCAAACTTCGACAGTTTATATTCAAAGTTTAACGAAATATTAGTAAAACTGCAAGTAGCTGTTTGAATGTGTCGTCCATGTAGAATTGAATAAGTTTAATCAAGGTTTGTTTAACTGATTAGGAGAATTGATTAAATAAATGATTGTTTAAAGTCAAACGTTCGGGTTAGTTTTATTGCTTAGACTGGTAACTTATTAATCAAAACTGTAACTAAACATATGCAAGCAATAAAACAATTTATTGATGATCTCTTATAGTAAACATTTTCATGTTAATATTTTCTACAAAGTACAACCAGGTCAGCAATATGGATTGAAAAGGCTATATTAGTAATATATTAAGTTTATTAGTATTTTTCTTTGCTTATTATAGTGTATGGTGTATTTCATTTAGTTGCAACTGTTATTGATTTTTTCAGCATTGTCTTCAAAAAGGCTTGAATTATCGAATCTAATATAAGAAATAGCGTTAATCTAGTAATTATTATTAACGATGAAAAATTTATACATTTAACCAATAAAAAATTTGTTGTAGGCCCTACTTAGTAAAATAAAGATTGAAAGTAAAGTTTGTTTCTAGAATTCAAACGACTATAAATGTATGTTTATCGTCCATAACAACGATTAAAGTGAACTCTTGAAGTAGTAGGTTCCATATTTATGATTTAAATTTAATTTAATAAAAATTATTCTATAAAATACGTTTTTGGTTGGTTTGCTAACCCGTTCGGTCGATGAAAATAAATTGTTTGTTTAAAGGGAGCCGATGGTAATTTTTGTACGTAATTTCTATTTTTGTTTTCCTGACGTGTAATGTTATCTATTTTGCCTTTTCAAGATATATATTTTTATAATTTTATTTTTAAAATGTACGATTAATCATAACCGAAGATATGCTGTGATTTAATACAAAACATGTTTAAAGTTTATGATATAACTTGAGAAATAACATGGGTTTAAATCATAAAATTTTGTTTACGCCTTAGCAAAAATATAATGTAAAATGTAGAGATACTAGAGATACAAATAACTATTTAAATTTACTAAATCAACTAATAAGTTAAACATTATAGTAACCCATTAATAACTGTCACACAAATTACATTCTTAATCAAAAAAGATAAGTACTTTAAATAAATGAGCAACAAAACATTTTTGAAACTATTTATGGCATATAAATTAATTTTAATTCATACGTAAATTTATTTATATATATTTCCCTCCACCTTGGCACCATACTCTTTAGATGGGTGTATTATATATATACATATTGCATAAGCAGTGAGTGCACAACTACGTGTAATTTTACTTGGTAGTTGTAATTACATATATAGATTTATTTAGGTTTTGAACGGCAGGCGTAATGCCTTTTAAGGCGAGTTGAGGAAACAGGAAAGTGACATCCTACGGAAATTTATCATACACAAAATCTTCTCCAACATATACCCAAACAACTAATGACCAGTAACATTATATTTTGTATTATTTAATGCGTATAATTAAAAGCGTCTCATAGGCAAAAATGTGATGAAAGAAATACATCCCAAGAGGGAAAGATTTTTTGTGTGATTTTATTAAAGCAAGATTAGTGTCCATTAATCACACGTAGTTGATGTTAGAGGAAATAAATTACTTTAAACAATACGCTTCTCTTTAGAAATTAATTACAGTTTACAAGCTAATTTTGATTTTAATATTACACCTTGATTGGAAAAATCAGTTTATATTTACAATATAGTTTCTTTTATGTTTAAGGAGATCATATAAATAGATAAATTTTAGTGAAATTTAAAAAACTGTAACTAATACATTGTAATACTTAAACAAATAAAAGAGCACTGTGGCGACAAAATCACACTGATTTAAATAAAACTCCGAACTACAAAAAAGGAACAAAAACAATAACTAAACAACTAAACTGTAAGTTATGTTTAATGCGTTACCCTTATGTACATTTCGATGACATGGTCATCATCCTCAGAGGGTTAAACATAACTTACAATTTAGTTGTTTAGTTATTGTTTTTGTTTTGTGGTTCGGGGTTTTATTTAAATCAGTGTAATTTTAATACTTAATAATTTATACAAACCAAAGTACTATGCTTACAACTACCAACATATTTGAGGTTTTTTACGCAGGGTGTACATTTAGCAAAAAAACTGTTTGGCAGTTTAAATTACTTTGGGCATAAGAAATAACAAAAGAGGAAAATTAAGTTTCTTAAATAACCATATACAATTCTATGTATTTTTTCTTCTATCTGTGAAGTATTTCTGTAATAGCAGACCATAATTTTTATTTCGTACAAACATTTTCAAAACAATAATACATATTTATCTCTTTAATGTATAAGAAAGAGTACTTTTACATTTATCTAATAGAAGTCTAATAATTGTACATCTGCATTAAACAATTTTCAAAATTTTATGAAATATACATTCAATAAACCATAAATAAAACTCTTCAGATTTCAAAAGAAATGTAAACATATTTTCAAAAGTATCTGTTTATGTTAATTTAAACAAACTGAAAGGAAATGAAATAACGGAGTTACATTCCCTTATTTATATTGCACTCGTAATAATCTACAAAAAGTGCAATTTGCTTTACTGTAAAAGTTTCATCCTTTTATAATTACTTGCCTGGAACAAAGCTGAGAAGCAAATTATATTCGTAAAAAGTTACCTTGTACATAGTGAGTTAATTATCTTAGCAAAGGCAGTCATATTTCGTTTTATTAAATTGTAAATTATATCGTGTACTGTATCAAATACACACTACCGCACAAGCTTAGTTGCAGAATACAACGAGCCAAGCAGCAATGAATTTTTTGTATTTTTGATTAGAATTATTAAAAGATAGAAAAAATGGGTTTACGAAGATGTAGAGGAGAGTGAAGGACTACCGCCAGTAAGTCTTTGAATGTAAGTAACAGACTGTAATCATTTATCAAAATAATTTAGAAAGTATACATTTTTTCCCTTAACAAAGGTTCCCAGATTTAAAAAAAGGATTGAACAAAAATTCATCAACATTACATACTAATACACTAAATAAAAAAGGGCAACCATTTAACTAATAATGGAGACTATAATTAGTATAATAAACATGATGTTTCATATAACATGGTCTACAGATATTGTTTCCCACTACAAACTATAAAACATTATTTATAATTTAATATAAGAATAAAATACTATAGCCCGTACTTCTCGTAATTAAGTTTATTTAAGTAAGATAGCTGAACAGTTTGTACAAATGTATTTCAAAGACAAAGTTTGCATTCTTACTTTAATACCAACACACAAAAACAAAGGTTTTGTTTAAATAAAAAAAAAAAGAAATTATACATAAAACTAGATACTAATAAATGTAATTGAATCTATAAAGTGCGTTATTGGTAACAGAATTACAAAAAAAAACTAATTTCCATTAACCAAACGGAAGGAAAGAAACGGATGATGTAAACTTACACTTAAGTATGTCTAAATTAGTTATTTTTTGTGTTTATCAGTGAATAAAATAGATTTTACAGAATTGTATAAATGGAGCCGACATGTACTGCAAGTAACCAGCTTTCATTCCAATTTAGTTTAAGGCGTTTTCATCTACACTCGATTCCACAATCACCGTGCAGTTCAGATCTTGCGGGAGAATAGTCATGCTACTACCATTACAGAGAACATCACGTTTATTGTCATGCGGATTGCGTCAACTGACCGAGCCTTTCATGGGAGTTAATGTTCTTTAGTTGGCTACTATCGCTGAGACTATCGTAAGGATAACATGGCTTATGGGACGGTGAACGTGAAATCGAGTGTAGCTTAGGCTCTAATTATGTTCGGAATAGGCAGACTTTCGGAATAGCGGGGTTCGCAATAGCGGGGTTCGGAATAGCAGGGTTCGGAATAGCGGGGTTCGGAATAGCGGGGTTCGGAATAGCGGGGTTCGGAATAGTGGGGTTCGGAAAAGCGGGGTTCGGAATAGCGGGTTTCGGAATAGCGGGGTTCGGGATAGCGGGGTTCGGAATAGCGGGGTTCGGAATAGCGGGGTTCGGGATAGCGGGACTCTACTGTAGGTGTATATCATCTCGAGGGACACTGTCTACTATCTGTGTGTAGACAACTTAAACAAAAAACTAGTTTTAAAATTAGAAATACAAATTATTTCGAATTAGGCTAATATCTTATGTTAACGGAAATTCCACTGAGAAAAAGCTTACATACCACAATAAGTGGAAAATTTTATTTCCATGTTGTTATACTTTTTAATTGGATACTTAATGAACAACTATAATTGTTTTGCTTTTATTTTTTAAATTTGTAAATTTCAGTATTTCCCCTTCAAACTTATGTTCATTTTAGTTTAAACTTAAATATAGTAAGTAGACAGTATGATCACAGATTTACTTAGTTATTCGTTACAGTATAAATTATCTATGTAGATTCTTTTCAGAAAGTCTAAAAGAAGGGATTTTACTAAACCATTTTGGCTTACGTTTTAATTATTGAAATAATGTCATTTTTTAATTTACCGGTATTAAAAAAGATTTAATGTAAAATATTAAGAATGTATACTGCAAAGTAAATTAAAATATATATTACAAACCAGCGTATTATCGTGGTGGTATTAAATAAATTAATAATAATAAACTAGTATACTAGTTCTGCGATGGGCTACTACTTGAAAGACTTTTGTCACAGTAATTAAAAACGAAACCTAGTAACATTCGAAAAGGACTGAAATTATAATATTACTTTGGAATTCGATATAGTAAAAAGAATAAAATGTCATGTATTCGTCGAATGTAAACCTTTGGCAAGTCGTTGAGAAGAAAACATAATTTCCTCGGATTTTAAACTGTTGAATTGTGTTTCCTTAAATTGCGTCGATGCAGAAACTTGTAATTTTTCCATTGCACCACGAGTCAATCTAAATTTGTTTAGCTGTACGCAATTTATTTTAAACGTTTCATTAAAAAATAACCTATAAGATAATTTTTTGTTTTATTTTTAAATTATTGATTTGTTATGTTTAAAGATATATGTAATTGGTTAGTAAGCTTATTAATGTTAGGAAATTTATTTGACGTGATCTTGTTTTAATATGATACTTTGTTTTAATAAACTCAAATAATTTTATGACTTTTACAACAACACATACCAAGTCAGGATATTTAAAACTAATGTGTGGCTTCAAGGTCTTTGCATTGCTAAATATAAAAACAACATACAATTTTATCGTTTTTAATGTACAAATCTTTGTAAATACATTCCGTTTAACTTTACTTTTATCAATAATATTTTGACACTTAGTTAACTCTTTTTTGTGGGTTAATTTGTCGGTTTTACTTTCATGTTTATATGTTTTAGTTCACTAAATAACTATTTAGTGAATATATCTATATACATTGCAATGTTGCACACAAATAACGCTAAATTATACACTGTCAACCCTTCCCAATAGTATTATATTCAATGAACACAAGAATACTGCGCTACGTTGCACCTATATTATTAAGGAATGTAATTAAATACGAACATATTACTTCCTTCTTACACAAAGAACTTCCTAGCAGAGTATGTTGTAATTTAAATATGTTGTTGGTTATGATTTTATCTACAAACAAGTATATTTTATTTAGCCATAAATATTTTAAAGTTGTTTTTACAAAGTAAAAATGGCAATTCAAATGCAAAATAATTCGACCACGCAGCTGGACCGCTGTCGTGAGTTGAGCAAATTTCCAAAATTAAGTTTATATTCCTATGTTTTAGGGTTTCAACCAACAATTTGCTAAATAGGTCTACTCACGAAGGCGTTGAACAACTGTCTGTGTACGCAATATATTAGTAGAATTTGTTTCCTCCTAGAGGCCTCGCGAGTTTGCACCACTTGCTTCGAACCGGGTACTTTTATGGTATTTTACGTTTTGGTCGATATTGGGGAACCAAGCGAGCTATAAGGTCGCGTAAAAAAATAAAATGTGCAGAATAACATCCTACATTTATATTTTTAGAAAAAACTCTAAAACAATTTCATTCTCGTAGTAAAAATCTCAAAAAATTGTTACTTCCAGTCAAAAAACGTACTTCCGGTTGTTGTATTTTTTTGGCTAACGAACTCGTCAGAGCGACATAGACAACCAACACGTGTACCAAATTCGGTCCAAATCGGACTTAAAATGCGGCCGCTAGAGTGCGAACACATATATACATATATATCATACAGATATATAAATATATCTGCTAGCGCAAGAATGAAACGCACATAAACTCAATGTTAAATGCTAGTAGTATACAGCTTAGCCACTTGGAGAGCTGACGTACTTAGTCCACTCAGAAATAAATAACTAATGAGCTTGACTTGTGAGAAAGTAACTTAGATAAAATAAAACCTGAACACAAAATCTCACAATAAATACGTTTACTAACCTCAAACGCGTTTCAACGACAATGTCGCCATCCTCAGTGATGCACGGGCTACAGTAACCAAACTATAACTCAGAAATATTTGTTTACTCCTGCCGAGCCTTAAAGAGATTTCATTGTAGTTAGAATCTGCTGTTTACTTTATATTCTAAATAAAGTATGTATTTTTTTTTTTTATTATAGGCATACAAATGTAATTTATTCCGATTTCGAGGCATTTCAGTTTGCAAAAAATGTGAAATAGACGTTAACATAAAAAAAATATGTTTATTGTATTCATATGTTGTTCATATCTGTGTTAGTTTTATTCCTTTTGCTTATGTTACTTTTAAACACATTATTTTAAACTATATCTTATTTTCGTAAGTACTTTTAAGATTTTTTATTACTCTTCCTTAAATTCACGTAAAGTTTAAACTCATAAGATGTCACCATTACATGGATATTTAAATTAATAGCCATTATTACTCTAAAAATATGTCTAAGAGGGCGCCCCCTCTAAGTAATTTTCTACCTCCACCTGCAGGGGCCCAGCACGGCCCTTACTAATGGTACAGAAAAGGTGACTTAAGTTTGAATTGAGTGTTGGTGCGTTAGTTGATTTTTGTGACCCTAGATGGAGGGCGTTTATGGTTTTGGATACAGTGACTAGATAAATACAGAGTGGCCAAGTGAGGTCTTGTTTCTTATTGGCCGGTAACCATGTTTAACATAAATTCTTATCTGTTTATATTCTATTTGTAACGGACTCCTCGCTGCCAGTCTGGCTCCTCCAGCGATGGCGTTTTCCCTTGTTTTGTGTGCCTTCGGCTCTCGTGCGAGCCTACGGGCGTTGTCAGGTTGGTTGGTGGTGAGAAGGCACTTTAAAGAAAGCGGTAAACGGGTAATTTATTTAAGATTGCTTATTAAATCAATTCCTCTGATTTTCCCGTACTAAACTAAACTAACACGAATCACATAAGGAAAAGTCAAGAATAATTTCCCTCGTTATGAGTCTACAAGCGGTAGCTCCCAGACTAACTATTGTATCTCGATTCTCGTGGTGATTCCAACTAGCCTCCCCTCCTCCGTACTTTACTCTAAACCTCGATCTCAGCAATATAATAAGCCTGCATCTCTGCCTAATCTATTCTATTACTTTAAATTACGTTATTATTATTATTAAATATTACAA